>PYHX02000413.1:93072399-93110855 GCA_004302925.2 Cochliomyia hominivorax | reverse complement strand
ATTTGCTTTTCTGATTAAGAATTCAGTGTGAAATACAT
This sequence comes from Cochliomyia hominivorax, assembly GCA_004302925.2. Taxonomy (NCBI): domain Eukaryota; kingdom Metazoa; phylum Arthropoda; class Insecta; order Diptera; family Calliphoridae; genus Cochliomyia; species Cochliomyia hominivorax. The sequence goes on along the minus strand of PYHX02000413.1, from coordinate 93,110,817 downwards.
TATTATATGGATGTGAGATTTATGCCGTTCAAAGCGATAGTTGAAATTGAGCTTGTATGGGATCTATGAGAAGTAATGGATCGACCATAGCATATCTTGCACGTTGTTTTAGTATACTATAATTCTTATTTTATGACCTTAAACTACCATTTCGGAAGGAAATTTGTATGGTAGCTACCCGAAATATTGGACTGAATATGACTAATTTCAATAGACTTTGTCCTAAGACACAAAAAAATAACATATACAGAATTTCATTAAGAAGTCTAAAAAATTGTGACCTATAGAGTGTTTGCAACAATTACGTGGGCAGCCAGCCGGACAGACAGACGGATGAACGGACATCGTTAAATGGACTCAGAAAATGATTCGGTCTTGAACGGTATATTCAAAAGTGATTGTTACACCATTTTTTCTGTATGTTACAAAACATCTGCATAAACGCCAAATACCCAAATCAAATACGATGGTGTAGGGTGCAAAAAAAATTATAAATAAAAATAAAAATAAAACAAGGTCAATAGTTCCGTTTAACAAAACTATTAAACTAAATAATGATGAAAAAACTAAGAAAAACATAATAAAATGATTTAAACAAAAAAGACATATATAAAATGGGGGGATTAATTTGGAAAATAAAGCGGACACTAAAGACTTTTAATGGCAGATAAAATATAAAAATTTTGTTTAATTTTTAATAATAAAATTATCAATATAAACAAACCAAAAACAAATTATATCTGAACTGAAAATATATGAAAAGAACCATAATTCATCATCTCCTCATCTTTTTTTTCTTCAATTTGAATTTGAATCGTTTTTTGCAACGATTAACTCATTTAATTTTGTATTTTATTTCATTTTATATTCTTTTGTGTTGTTATTATTGTCGTTTTTATTATTAATATTTTTATTTTAATTTTTTTTGTTTGATTATTTATTTCAATTTCCATTTGAATTTTGTATTTTGAATTTATTTCTTATAAATTTCTGTGACTCTCGTTTGCAATATTTTTTTTTTTTTTTGGCATTTCAAAACGTGTCTCAGACGCATGCCGTTGTTCGTTGACGTTGTCGTCATCGTCATCGCCATCATCATCAGTCTACAACTGTCTTATACCCATAAACACTCTATATAGAATTAATAGTGTATAAAAATCTACAATTTGTTTATTTTTGAGTATATAAAACAACAACAACAACAACAACAAAAACAACAAAAATAATAAATATTAAAAACATTTTGAATACAAGCAAAAATGAAAAATGTGAGTCATATCGTTAAGTTTCTGTGAAAACCTCATCATCGCCTTCATCAGCGATTAAAATCAAACAGATTTAACGCCAGCGTCATTATAATGAGCAGAAAAAAAAGACGAAAGAAAACAAACAGCAAACGATCAAAACCGGTCTGTTTTATTTTTAAGTTAATTAAGAATAAAATAAATTAATTTAAATATAAAATAAATTAAAAATTTTAAGTAAAAATAATTGAAAATGAAACAAAACGCCTGAAATCATACTTTTGAAATAAATAATAAATGAAGCCTTAGAGTATGCTTTTCAAAATACACATTTTAAAAATTATAATATAAAAAGATCTTAACTAGAACTGAACTGAACTTAGAACTGAACCAGAACTGAATTAGAACTGAACCAGAACTGAACTAGAACTGAATTAGAACTGAACTAGAACTGAATAAGAACTGAACCAGAACTGAACTAGAACTGAATTAGAACTGAATTAGAACTGAATTAGAACTGAACTAGAACTGAATAAGAACTGAACCAGAACTGAACTAGAACTGAATTAGAACTGAACCAGAACTGAACTAGAACTGAATTAGAACTGAACTAGAACTGAATTAGAACTGAACTAGAACTGAATTAGAACTGAACTAGAACTGAATTAGAACTGAACTAGAACTGAATAAGAACTGAACCTGAACTGAACTAGAACTGAATTAGAACTGAACCAGAACTGAACTAGAACTGAATTAGAACTGAATTAGAACTGAACTAGAACTGAATTAGAACTGAACTAGAACTGAATAAGAACTGAACCAGAACTGAACTAGAACTGAATTAGAACTGAACTAGAACTGAATTAGAACTGAACTAGAATTGAACTAGAACTGAACTAGAACTGAACTAGAACTGAATTAGAACTGAACCAGAACTGAACTAGAACTGAATTAGAACTGAACTAGAACTGAATAAGAACTGAACCAGAACTGAACTAGAACTGAATTAGAACTGAACTAGAACTGAATTAGAACTGAACTAGAATTGAACTAGAACTGAATTAGAACTGAACTAGAACTGAATTAGAACTGAACTAGAATTGAACTAGAACTGAACTAGAACTGAACTAGAACTGAATTAGAACTGAACCAGAACTGAACCAGAACTGAACTAGAACTGAATTAGAACTGAACTAGAAGTGAATTAGAACTGAACTAGAATTGAACTAGAACTGAATTAGAACTGAACTAGAACTGAATTAGAACTGAACTAGAATTGAACTAGAACTGAACTAGAACTGAACTAGAACTGAATTAGAACTGAACCAGAACTGAACTAGAACTGAATTAGAACTGAACCAGAACTGAACTAGAACTGAATTAGAACTGAACTAGAACTGAATTAGAACTGAACTAGAATTGAACTAGAACTGAACTAGAACTGAACTAGAACTGAATTAGAACTGAACCAGAACTGAACCAGAACTGAACTAGAACTGAATTAGAACTGCAATAGAATTGAACTAGAACTGAACTAGAACTGAACTAGAACTGAACTAGAACTGAATTAGAACTGAACCAGAACTGAACTAGAACTGAATTAGAACTGAACCAGAACTGAACTAGAACTGAATTAGAACTGAATTAGAACTGAATAAGAACTGAACCAGAACTGAACTAGAACTGAATTAGAACTGAACTAGAACTGAACTAGAACTGAACTAGAACTGAACTAGAACTGAACTAGAACTGAATAAGAACTGAACCTGAACTGAACTAGAACTGAATTAGAACTGAACCAGAACTGAACTAGAACTGAATTAGAACTGAATTAGAACTGAACTAGAACTGAATTAGAACTGAACTAGAACTGAATAAGAACTGAACCAGAACTGAACTAGAACTGAATTAGAACTGAACTAGAACTGAATTAGAACTGAACTAGAATTGAACTAGAACTGAACTAGAACTGAACTAGAACTGAATTAGAACTGAACCAGAACTGAACTAGAACTGAATTAGAACTGAACTAGAACTGAATAAGAACTGAACCAGAACTGAACTAGAACTGAATTAGAACTGAACTAGAACTGAATTAGAACTGAACTAGAATTGAACTAGAACTGAATTAGAACTGAACTAGAACTGAATTAGAACTGAACTAGAATTGAACTAGAACTGAACTAGAACTGAACTAGAACTGAATTAGAACTGAACCAGAACTGAACCAGAACTGAACTAGAACTGAATTAGAACTGAACTAGAACTGAATTAGAACTGAACTAGAATTGAACTAGAACTGAATTAGAACTGAACTAGAACTGAATTAGAACTGAACTAGAATTGAACTAGAACTGAACTAGAACTGAACTAGAACTGAATTAGAACTGAACCAGAACTGAACTAGAACTGAATTAGAACTGAACCAGAACTGAACTAGAACTGAATTAGAACTGAACTAGAACTGAATTAGAACTGAACTAGAATTGAACTAGAACTGAACTAGAACTGAACTAGAACTGAATTAGAACTGAACCAGAACTGAACCAGAACTGAACTAGAACTGAATTAGAACTGAAATAGAATTGAACTAGAACTGAACTAGAACTGAACTAGAACTGAACTAGAACTGAATTAGAACTGAACCAGAACTGAACTAGAACTGAATTAGAACTGAACTAGAACTGAATTAGAACTGAACCAGAACTGAACTAGAACTGGACTAAAACTGAACTAGAACTGAACTTAGAACTGAACTAAAAAATGAACCAAGAACTGAATTGAAATCGAAACTGAGAACTGAATTTGACTAAATGAGTTAAGAACTGAACTAAGAATTAAATGAAGAACTGAACTACGAAAAGAAATAGAAATTGAGTTACGAACAAAACGAACTTATAATTGATGTTGGAACTTAAATTAATTTAAACTAGTAACTGGACTAAAAACTGAGCTAAAAATGAACTAAGAACTGATCTAAGAACTTAACGCAGAACTGAATTATGAACAGTATTAAGAAATGAACTAGAACCTGAATTAAGAACCAACATAAGAAATCAACTACAAAATAGAACTCATAACTGAATTAGGAAAAGAATTAGAAATAAAACTGAAGACTAAATAAGGAACTTAACGAATGTTAATCTAAAAACTGAACTAAGAATTCAACTAAAAACTCATTTAAGATCTGAACTAGAGAGCTTTACTCAAAACTGAGCTGAACATTGAGCTAAAAACCATGAAGAAGTGATCACAAAACTGATTTGAAACAGTCTTAAATGAAATACTTTCAAAACTTTTTTTTTGAAATATTTTCCCGCCTTTAATTTTGAAACTGTCTCTGTGCTTCCACTCAAATTGACAAACCTTTAAATATGAACTGACAAACCTTGTTCCACAGCATCATTCATTTTTTATTTGTTTTTGTCTTTTTTGTAGTTTTATTTCTATAAAACGCTTAAAACCTCAAACCACACACGCTACATAACCACAATCTTATACACACACACACATACACACACATTTATATTTCTTAATAAATGCAGTCATCCCAAAAATAAAACTTCCACCTTCATAAATCCTTCACCACCACCTCCCCCCCTTTCCACTCTTCAACACATAAGAAAAATAAAAACAAATCAAATTGGTGGTACAACAACAATAACTAACCAGCTGGTTTTGACTTCAGAATTGGAACTCACACTCATACACACATATTTAGCTAAAAATATCAAGAATATTTATACTTTTTATAATGTTGCAGTTCATCGCATATAACCGGCAAAAAAATAGCAACACAAACACACAAGTTCTCCTCTGACTCACTAACTGGTTGAACTGAACAACAGACTTCATTATTACATTGAAGGAGTGAGATTGAAAAATTCTTAACATACATATGTATGTTAAGAATAAATATAAAACTGATTAGCTTTTTATAGCTTTAATCACTGGCGAACCTTTTCTCGGAAACCCTTCACGTTAACGTTTTTATAGTGACTTCAGTCACTTTGCTAGAAGCATCTCACTTTGCTCAAACCATCTCCGTTAAAAATCGACCATACTTTTCGAAAACTTTTTTGTACTCTTCAATTCTCGGTAAACAAGAGACCAATATCTCTCCACTGGCCTTAGCTTCGAGAAGTTTGGACAAATACCACATTATTGTTCTGGTACCACTCAAGAGCTTGTTTGTCATCGTTACGGGATTTTGATTTCAATTCCAAAACAAATGGACACATTATGAAGTCTTTTGAATGGAACCAGCTTTTATCTTGATGTAAATTTTGGTTACCTCTTGAGCCCGTTGTAATATCTGATTTGCTTCTATTGCGCAACTGAATATTCTTTGACATACAAAGATGATTTTGGGAAATTTTTACTGCTTGTGACTCCTAAAATGTTCTTCAGCATTCGCTCGAGCATCAGCAACACAAAATGTTTAATCAGGATGTTGCGGATGTTTTAAGACTTTTTGACTTTAACTTTGGCCTTTAAATTTTTAGCACCCTTCCTGTCGGGAACTTTTTGAGTCCAGTTTGTTTTTGTACCAAATAGTCCAATTGCTGGGCTAACCGTTCACATTTTCTACCTTATGGGAGCTGGGATCTCTAGTGATAGCTAGTGATCTCTGTAACGGGTAGAAAACATAGTTCTCCTTTAAGTACATCATTTGACTTAGAATCCTGAGTCCATCCAGCTGGCTGTCCTTTTGTAAAGCTTCTTCGCAAAGTACAGGTTGCATTTTTTACGACATCTTAATAAAATTTAGCACGTACTATTATTTTGGCCCAAGGATGATGCCTATTGAAATTGATTATGATGGGTCCATTATTTCATATAGGTGCCATACAAATGTCCCCCAGGAATGGAACTTTTAGCCCATAAAATATTTAAATATAAAACGATTTTAACCAGATTTTGTAAAATTAAGTTTTATTAAATTCTCAAATAATGTGCCAAATTTTAACGAGGATCGGTCCATTATTCCGTATAGGTCCCATACAAACACCCTTCCCAATATCGCTTTGAAACTCATAAATCGCATATAAACGTGGATATTGTAAAAATATTAAGTCAAATAAGAGATAAATATAAGCCAAAACAGCAGTATGAAATTTAACGAGGGTCGGCCCATAATTTTTTCTAATTCCCATATATAACACTACAGAAAAGAATTCCCTTCTAAAACGCATTAATTTGACTTAAATATATTGCACACATAAGAATAATAAGTAAAGCAAATTATACGAGGGTCATTCATAAATTTTTTGCATGATACATTAACAAATCAACCAATGTGGTGTAGGGTATTAATATTGACCGACTATAACATTTTTACTTGTTTTTTTTTTTGTTGCTTTAGAAACAGCATGTGGACTATGCCTTCCACCTGATTCAGGTTTTCTGTCATCGTACAAGTTCTTCTGGTACTGTCTTCATACCTTTGGAGACAGTTTGATGACAGTTCTTTGAATGTTTGGACAACTTTTTGTAGTACCAAGTTAGATTTTCTTGAACGTATTGAACAACTTTTTCTGGTCATGTGTGTTAAGAATTTCTTGATCTCACTCTTTAATGATTTGTTTTTGTATTTTATTTATTTCTAAAAATTTAAAATTAACTTCCAAATATGTAGAAAATTAATTAAAAAATAATAATTTCTTATTATGTTTTTGTTGTTGTTGTTTTTTTCTTTTAATTTATTTTGTTTTGATTTTTACTTAAGAGAAAAAAATAAACAAAATCAAAAATTAGTTTCTGTTTTTGTTTTGCTAACAATTTCTTTTAATGTTTATTTTGTGTTTTTGCTTCTAAATAAAGAGCACCAATTTAGAGTCATAAGAGTCACAGTTCCATTTTGATAATTTTTTTTTATTCATTTTTCTTCTCTTTGTATTTGTTAGCTTGAGAGTCATATGATAAGTTTCCTATAAAATACAATAGAGGACTCTCTTTACAGCTAAACCTTCAAATAAAACCGTTAGATTTGAAATTTTATATTCATGTGAAATAAAAAAAATTGTTATTTTTCAATGAAGTTAAATTTTAATTAAACTTTTGTTTGTATTAATCACAATTTTTTTCTTTTCTTTGCAGGTAATTTTCCCAATTAGAATATTTTGATACAGTGAGTTACAAAAGTGCTTTAAAGTATCAGGTATGAAACAAAAAATTATCTGATTTTAACTCATTTCTCAATTAAGGTTTTAGTTAATTCCTTAGCTCAATTCCAAAGGTGGTTCATTGTTTAGTTCTTAATCCAGTTTTTAGCTCAGTTTTTTTATTCAGCTCTTAGATACGTTCTTAATCCAGTTACAAATTTATGTATTCGTTATTCAGTTCTTTATTCAGTTTTTAAATCAGTTCATTTCTAATATCAGTTCCTAATTTAGTTATTTTTAATTGAGGCTTAATCTTAATCCAGTTCTTAGTTCAGTTCTTAATTTACTTTTTCGTTCACTATTTAGTTTTAATTTAGTTCTTTGTTAAGTTTTTAGGGTTTCCCTTAGTTTATTTTTGTCTTAGTTCAGTTCCCAATTCAATTTTAAGTTCAGTAATAAATTCAGTGTTAAAATCTCTTCTCTAGTTTAGTTCTTAATTCTGGCTTTAGTGCGATTTTTTTAAGCCAGTTATTAGTTCCCTTTTTACTTAATTTCATAGTTCAGTTCTTAAATCATTATTTCTGAATTCAGATTTCAGAGTTAGTTAACTGACTCAGTTCTAGTTAAGTTTAAGTTTTCATTCTGACTCATTTCAAGCTCAGTTCTAGTTCTGCTCTAGTTCAGTTTTGGTTCAGTTTTCGTTTTAGCTCTAGTTTAGCTCAGTTCGAGTTCAGTTCAAGTACAGTTCTCGTTTAGTTCTAATTCAGTTTTACTTCAGTTTAAGCTCAGTTTTAGTTTAGTTCTAGTTCAATTCTGATTTAGTTCTAGACCAGTTTTAGTTCAGTTCTGGTTCAGTTCTAGTTCAGTTTAAGTTAAATTCTAGTTCTAGTTTTAGATCAGTTTTAGTTCAGTTCTGGTTCAGTTCTAGTTCAGTTCTGGTTTAGTTCTAGTTCAATTCTAGTTTTAGTTTTAGATCAGTTTTAGTTCAGTTCTGGTTCAGTTTTCGTTCAATTCTAGTTCTAGTTTTAGCTCAATTCTAGTTTTAGTTTTAGTTTTAGATCAGTTTTAGTTCAGTTCTGGTTCAGTTCTAGTTCAGTTCTAGTTTAGTTTTAGTTCAATTCTAGTTTTAGTTTTAGATCAGTTTTAGTTCAGTTCTGGTTCAGTTTTCGTTCAATTCTAGTTCTAGTTTTAGATCAGTATTAGTTCAGTTCTAGTTCAGTTCAAGTACAGTTCTTGTTTAGTTCTAATTCAGTTTTAGTTTTAGATCAGTTTTAGTTCAGTTCTGGTTCAGTTCTAGTTCAGTTTAAGTTAAATTCTAGTTCTAGTTTTAGATCAGTTTTAGTTCAGTTCTAGTTCAGTTCTAGTTCAGTTTAAGTTAAATTCTAGTTCTAGTTTTAGATCAGTTTTAGTTCAGTTCTAGTTCAGTTCTAGTTTAGTTTTAGTTCAATTCTAGTTTTAGTTTTAGATCAGTTTTAGTTCAGTTCTGGTTCAGTTTTCGTTCAATTCTAGTTCCAGTTTTAGATCAGTTTTAGTTCAGTTCTAGTTCAGTTCAAGTACAGTTCTTGTTTAGTTCTAATTCAGTTTTAGTTTTAGATCAGTTTTAGTTCAGTTCTGGTTCAGTTCTAGTTCAGTTTAAGTTAAATTCTAGTTCTAGTTTTAGATCAGTTTTAGTTCAGTTCTGGTTCAGTTCTAGTTCAGTTCTGGTTTAGTTCTAGTTCAGTTTTAATTCAGTTTAAATTCAGTTCTAGTTCGATTCCAGTTCAGTTTTAGATCAGTTCTAGTTCAGTTTTAGTTCAGTTCTGGTTCAGTTCTAGTCCAGTTTTAGTTCAGTTCTGGTTCAGTTCTAGTTCAGTTTAAGTTCAGTTCTAGTTCAGTTTAAGTTAAATTCTAGTTCTAGTTTTAGATCAGTTTTAGTTCAGTTCTAGTTCAGTTCAAGTACAGTTCTTGTTTAGTTCTAATTCAGTTTTAGTTTTAGATCAGTTTTAGTTCAGTTCTGGTTCAGTTCTGGTTTAGTTCTAGTTCAGTTTTAATTCAGTTTAAATTCAGTTCTAGTTCGATTCCAGTTCAGTGTTAGTTCAGTTCTGGTTCAGTTCTAGTCCAGTTTTAGTTCAGTTCTGGTTCAGTTCTAGTCCAGTTCTGGTTCAGTTCTAGTTCAGTTTAAGTTCAGTTCTAGTTCAGTTTAAGTTAAATTCTAGTTCTAGTTTTAGATCAGTTTTAGTTCAGTTCTGGTTCAGTTCTAGTTCAGTTCTGGTTTAGTTCTAGTTCAGTTTTAATTCAGTTTAAATTCAGTTCTAGTTCGATTCCAGTTCAGTTTTAGATCAGTTCTAGTTCAGTTTTATTTTAGTTTTGATTCAGTTCTTGTTCAATTTTAATTCGGTTCTAGTTTAGTCGGGTTCCTTTCGTAGTTGGGTTTGTGGTTTAGTTCTCAGTTTAATTCATGCTTAATTCAGTTTGCAGTTCAGTTCAACTCTGGTTCAATTCCAATATTTTTATTTTATTTTATTTTATTTTATTTTATTTAATTTTATTTTCAATAATAAAATTTTCATTTCTTCAATTTTTATTGCATTAAAATTATTTGTTTTTATTTTTGTTTTTTTTTTTTTTCTTAAATCCATAATTTTTTATGACATTTTTATTATTTATTATTCATGTGCCAACACATTACATCATGTCATGTCTTCTTCTTCTTCTTATTTTTTGTTATTGTTACAAATTCATTTTTTGTACACGAGTGTGTAGTTCAATCTGCCAACTTACAGAAGTATATCAGTGTGAATGTGTGTGTTAATACATTTTGGCACAAAATTACATTTCATGTGCCGGTATTTTTCTACTTTTTACTACAAAAACAATTGAAAAGCTTTAAATGAAAACAATAACAACTGAAATGGAAGAAAAGCTTTTATGAATGAAAAGTTTCATTTGTTTACAAACAAATGGAAAATGAAAGAAAAACCTGATGTGTTACAGTTATTTAAAGAAAGAGACAGAGAGAGAGAGAGAAAGAGAGAGAGAGTGTAAATAACACTCTTTTTATTGTTATGAAAAGAGTATTTAATTGTTAAGAGAATTTTAGGAATTTTAATGAAAACTCTTTTTTGGATTTTCATTTGAACAGATTTAACGGTCATAAAATTTGAAATTTAATTGTTGATGGAAAATTTTTAATTTTTTTTCTTCAGATTTTATGGTATTTTTTAAATTGTTTTTAATTTTAAATCGTGTTTTTTTTGGTATTTTATCATTTTATTATCTTTGTTTAAGAATTTGCTGATGTTTCCGTATGGAAGTCCATAAATTTACAGTTAAAGAAATTCTGGTTGATAGTGTAGTGTGCGTAGAGTACTTGAAATTTTTAAGAGATACAACGTCAATGACCGTTTAGCTGAACTGAGAACTCAACTATGAAATGGACTTGGAACTGAACTAAAAACTAAACCAATAACTAGAATTCGACCTGGATTAGGAACTAAAATGAAATGTTTGACAACTGAAGCACTAATACTACACAAACAAATGATTTGAGCACTGAACTAAGGACTCAACAGTTGAACAAACAACTGAACTAAGTACTTAACTAGAGTAGAACTGAACTAGAAATGAAATAGAACAGAACTGGAACTGTATTAAAACTGAACTAGAACTTTACTAGATTTGAGCTAGAATTAAAATTGAATTAGAACTGAACAAGAATGAACTAAAAATTAATTAGAACTGAACTATAAATGAACTAAAAATGAACTAGAACTGAACAAGAAGTGAACTAGAACTGAACAAGAATGAACTAGAACTGAACTAGAACTAAACAAGAATGAACTAAAAATGAACCAGAACTGAACTAGAACTGAACTAGAACTAAACAAGAATGAACTAGAACTAAACTAAAAATGAACCAGAACTGAACTAGAACTGAACTAGAACTGAACTAGAACTGAACAAGAACTGAACTAGAAATGAACCAGAACTGAACTTGAACTGAACAAGAACTGAACAAGAACTGAACAAGAACTGAACAAGAACTGAACTAGAACTGAACTAGAACTGAACTAGAACTGAACAAGAACTGAACTAGAAATGAACCAGAACTGAACTTGAACTGAACAAGAACTGAACAAGAACTGAACAAGAACTGAACAAAAACTGAACTAGAACTGAACAAGAACTGAACTACAAATGAACCAGAACTGAACTAGAACTGAACTAGAACTGAACCAGAACTGAACTACAAATGAACTAGAACTAAACAAGAATGAACTAAAAATGAACCAGAACTGAACTAGAACTGAACTAGAAATGAACCAGAACTGAACTAGAACTGTACTAGACTGAACAAGAACTGAACTAGAAATGAACCAGAACTGAACAAGAACTGAACTAGAACTGAACAAGAACTTAACAAGAACTGAACTAGAAATGTACCAGAACTGAACTTGAAATGAACTAGAACCAAACTAACAACTGAACTATAAACAGAACTAACAGCTAAACTGGGAACTGAACTAACAACTTTACTAGGAAACGAATTAGAACTAAAACTATTAAGAGTTCTTTTTCTATCCAGTTTATATTCATTTGCATATTTTTTAAACATTAAAAAGCTTTTTCTCTTTAAAATGAAAAGCTTTTGTTGTTCTCTTATTTTTGTCCTTAATATTTCGTCCTTTTTCTTGAATGTTGTTATTGTAATATCCTGGCAGTTTGTTTATAAATTTGTTTAAAAATGATGAGCATTTGGCAAATTCGCATTTAGTTCGTTACGAACCGTTTAACTTGGCGGTGGTTACAGCAATATTTTCCGTTAACACATACATACATACATATAATACAAAACAAATACAACTATAAGTCATACATTTTATAAAAGAAATCAAAAAGGTTTTTTATATATAAAAAATAAATTTTTTAAAATAAAAAAAAAATAATAAAATAAAATTGGAAATAAAAACATAAATTTGAATTTAGTTTTTCGTTAAAAAATAAAATTTTAAATATAAAATAATTTAAGTGTAATTTTTTAAGTGCTTTAAGAAAAATAGCTGAAAATAGAAAAATAATAAAAACCACGTGCTTCTTTAATAAGAAAATAAAATTAAATTTAGTGATTTGAAGAAAAAAGTGAATTAAAAATAAAATCATGATCATTTGAGAAATAAAATCACTGTGTGAAAAAGTTTATTATTTGATACATGAACACATACACATATATATGTTTTGTGTGTTAATGTTTGTTTATCCAGTTGTTGGCAAAAAGGATTAACAGCTGTATTTAACATATCTGGCAGGACCATGATAAGTTTTTTTTATTCGGGTCTCATGCGATGAGACAGACTGACAAAAGACCAGTAAAATAAAGTAAGATTAGTTTTCCATTTGATTTTCACAATAAAAACAAACTCATGAAAATTAATAAATGAAAAGTTTTTTTTTTTTTTTTTAATTTCCCTCACAAATACCATTAACAGCTTTATTTGCTGTAGGAAGAGTAAAAAGGATATCAAAAAAGGATGTTATTTCGTGTTAGATATGAAAATTTAATTTAAAAAAAGTTTTTGGAAAATAATTTTAAGGTTTTGTTTTAGGAATTTAGAAAATTGTGGCAAATAAAATGAAAATCAATTTAAAGAAATTTTGAAAAAAAATCAAATTCTTTTTCAGGTTCTAAATAAATTGAAGCAAAAATTTTGGGTTGTAATATTACAAAATATTTAATAGATTTTTGAGTTTATTTTATAAAAAAACTCTCTTATTTCAAAACTAAAAATAATTAATATCAATCATACGCCCTGCCGGACACAATTTTTGAATTTAATTTTATTTTGTAAAGAAAATCAAAACTTTTTATTATTTGAAATTTTAAATAAGATGAACATTTAATTAAAGTTCATTTCTAGTTTATTTGTTTTCCATTACAGTTCCAAGTTACCCGGTTCTTGTTACAGTTCTTGATTTAGTTTTTTTGTTTTTCAGAGTTCATATCGTATTTCAGTTTCTTGTTCAGTTCCAAGTTCAAATTTCAATTCAGTTCTTAATTAAGATTTAAGTTCGATCCATAGTTCAGTTTTAAGGTATTACAGTTCTTTACTCAATTCTAAGTTCTGCTCTTAATTCAACTAAGTGTTAGTTTAGTTCTTAGTTCAGTGTTTAGCTCAATTTTTAGTTCAGTTTTTATGTCAGTTGCTAATTTAGTTCTTAATGCCCTCAATCTTAAGTACAGACTTAAGCTCTTAGTTCAGTTCATGATTTAGTTCTTAATTGAGTTATTAACTAAGTTTTTAGTACATTTCGAAAGTCAATTTTTTTTAAGTTCTAAATTAAGTCTTGTTCACAGCTTTTAGCTTTTTGGTTCAATACTTGATTCAGTCTTTAGGGTAAATTTAACTTTACTTCTTAATTCGGGTTTTAACTCAATTCTAAGTATAAATTCGGAATCTTAGTTCAGTTATTAATTCAGTTTTTAGATCATTTTTTTAGTTCAGTTCTTAATTCAGTTTTTAGCTCAGTTCAAAGTTCAGTTTCCAGCTCATTTCTAGGGTCAATCTATATTTCAGTTCTTAACTCCGTTTTTAGCTAAGTACTTAGCTTTTTTTCTGTTTTTAGCTTAAAGTTCGGTTCGTATTTCAACTATTAGTCCAGTTCATAATTTAGGTTTTAGCTTAGTTCTCAGTTCAGTTTGTAAGCTTTTTTCTTAGTTCAGTTATAGTTCTGTTCTAGTTCTGTTCTAGTTCAGTTCTAGTTCAGTTCTAGTTCAGTTCTAGTTCAGTTCTCAGTTCAGTTCTAGTTCAGTTCTTGTTCAGTTCTAGTTCAGTTCTTGTTCAGCTCTAGTTCAATTCTAGTTCTATTCTAGTTCAGTTCTAGTTCAGTTCTTGTTCTGTTCTAGATCAGTTCTAGTTCAATTCTAGTTCTGCTCTAGTTCAGTTATAGTTCAGTTTTAGTTCAGTTCTAATTTAGTTCTTAGTTCTGTTCTATTTTAGTTCCTGTTCAGTTCTAGGTCAGTTCTGGTTCAGTATAAGTGCAGTACTGGTTCTAGAACTAAACCATTCAAGTATAATTCTTAGTTTAGTTCTATTTCAGTTCTAGTTCAGTTCTAGTTCAGCTCTTGTTCATTTCTTGTTCAGTTCTTGTTCAGCTCTAGTTCAATTCTTAGTTCAGTTCTAATTCAGTTCTAGTTCAATTCTAGTTCTGTTCTAGTTCAGTTATAGTTCAGTTCTAGTTTAGTTCTATTTCAGTTCTAGTTCAGTTATAGTTCTGTTCTAGTTCAGTTCTATTTCAGTTCTAGTTCAGTTCTTGTTCTGTTCTAGTTCAGTTCTAGTTCTGTTCTAGGTTAGTTCTAGTTCAGTTCTAGTTCAGTTCTTGTTCTGTTTTAGATCAGTTCTAGTTCAATTCTAGTTCTGTTCTAGTTCAGTTATAGTTCAGTTCTAGTTCAGTTCTAATTTAGTTCTTAGTTCTGTTCTATTTTAGTTCCTGTTCAGTTCTAGGTCAGTTCTGGTTCAGTATAAGTGCAGTACTGGTTCTAGAACTAAACCATTCAAGTATAATTCTTGGCTTAGTTCTATATCAGTTCTAGATCAGTTCTAGTTCAGCTCTTGTTCATTTCTTGTTCAGTTCTAGTTTAATTCTTGTTCAATTCTAGTTCAGTTCTAATTCACTTCTGGTTAATTTCTAGTTCAGTTTTAGTTCAGTTCTTTTTCAGTTCTTGTTCTGTTCTGTTCTTGGTCACTTCGTGTCAAATTTTAAGTTTTCTTTTTTAAGTTTTCTGATTCAGTATGAGTTCAGTTCCTAATTATAATCCATGTTATTAACCTCATTTCATGTTTACAGTTCTGTGATTATTTAAGTTTTTGTACTTGTTCTCAATTCGGTTCTACTTTTTTATCCCTGTTCATTCCATCTGGACTTTATGTCTCCTTTTGAGTTCAGACGTTAATACTGTTCTAAGTTGAATTCTAAGTTTAAGTTTAGTTTTTTATTTCTGTTAGTTTAGTTCCTGTTTAAGTTACGTGTTCAGTTTTTGGTTCAGTTTAATACTTTTTTAATTAATGTTAATCATACGCTCCGCAGAACATTTTTATTTCAATGGAAATTTAGTTTTATTTTTTATTTATTTATTTATTTATTTATTTGTTTTTTTTTTAATTTTAATTAACTAAAGATAAACTTAATTCAAATTCGTTTACTTAACTTTAAGAGCTTTTCAAGCGTTTCAATGATTTTTTTCCCCTCAAATATGAAATTATAATAATTTTCCTTTCATGTAATTATTATTTTGTTTTTCCTTAATAATTTATTTCCATTTCGGAAAAGAAGAAAAAAACATTGAAAAATACACTTATAAATCAATATCCTTAAAAATGATTTACAAGCACTACTTTAACACACACACACACACACATACAAAAACACAGTATAACACTAAAGGGAAACAAAACAAAAATCACTCCCGCTTTTTTGTAACATGCGGAAGAGAGTGTGGGATCCCCTATTTAAGCCACAATATTACATTTAAACACGTGTCAAAGTTTTGTATTAAATGAAAAGAAATAAAATAAAATTATTAAGAAATTCAAGATTTCTGAAATTAAATAAAAAAACAATAAAAAATCGGATTCTTTATGAAGCAAAAAAATATAATTTCTCTAACTAGATTAACTAGGAGCAAGTGTTTGCACCCTACACCTCAGTACACGTACTGAGGTGAACCTTTGATCATACTTTTCGACTCAAATTCAAAATCTGAATCGAATTAATGATGTCCGTCCGTCCATCCGTCTGTCCGTCTGTCAGTCCTTCGTCCGGTTGGCTGTCCATGAAAACGTTGTGAGTTCTTAACAGGTCGAAATTTTGTGGTACAATAGGACCAAGAATGAAGCCTATTGAAACTGCCAATGTTCAGTTTAGGATTTCAGGTAACTTCAATACCAATATCCTTCCGGAATGAGGTTTTAAGTTCATAAAACTCCCCAATTTAAGCGATTTAAATTAAATTTGGCATAAAAATGTCTTATAATATTCTGAACTGAAAATTTGGCACAATTTTACGAGGGTCAATTGCTTTTTTTAGGTCCCACAAAAGCCCCCTTCTAAATATCACTTTGAAGGGCATAAATCTCACATTTACGTTGGTTTTCTAATAAAAATTATCAAATTGTAATAAATATAAGCAAAAATCAATGTACAAAGTTATACGAGGTTCGCTTCATAATTTCATGAAGCTTCATGTTAACCCCTCTCAAAAATTCATTTTAAAATGGAAAAATTTCACAAAAATGTTCGTGTCATTTCGGTGTACTGTACACTTAAACATGGAAGAGGTAATCAAAAGATGCGAGGGTCGTTCAAAAATTTTTCCTAACTACCATTTATAAGAAATATAGTGAAAAAGGGTATTTCATAGTCGGGCTTAAACGACTTTAATGTTCTTAGTTGTTTTTTTTTTTTTTTTGGGGGGGGGAGGGGGTTTGTGGAGTTTGGATTTTCGAATTTTGAACAAATTTGTCCTTACACATCATAAATGGATGATGAACTTCTATATTTTTTGCTTCAAATATAAATGACAAATGACTGAAAGTAAATAAGTGACTTTATTTATTTCAAATGATAAGAAACAATGGCAGACAGACATACGGACAGACTGACTGACTGACTGACTGACTGATGAGTGTATATTTTAAGAGATTTAATGACAGGTCAAAAGACAAAGTCTGTTAAGAAACAAAATAATTGAAATGGAATAATATTAAATATGAAAATTTTCAAATGAAATGAACGAATGAGTAATAAAACTTGAGAAATTTTGGACCGAAAATTCTAATAATGATTTCCTTAATGGAAAATAAAATGCAAATATTTTCCTATAAAAATTTGAATATTGAAAGTTTATTAGAATTCAAAATCTTGTTTTTGTTTATTTTAAAAAATTTTGGATTAGGGGACGTATGATTGATATTAATTCTATTAATAATTTAAAGCAGCTTTTTTGACTTTGAATTTTGTTAAGAGAACTAATTCTGATTAGTGATGAAATGATTTTAGATCATAATTTCTTATAAGAATTTTTTAATAAACTTGTTTCAGTACAATTTTTCTCTCAGTTCCAAGTTTAACTGAGTTCATACTTCACTTCTTAGTCCCGTTTTTAATTAAGTTCATAGACCAGTTTAGTTCAGTTTATAATTCAGTTCTTAGTTCGGTTTTTCATTAAAGTTCGTAGTCCTCTTACTATATCGATCTCCATTCGGTTTTTAATTTATCTCCAAATTTAATACAGATTTAAGCTCAGTTTGGTTCTAAATAACTACCCAGACGTTGTCTTAGCTCAGTTCCATGTTTAGTGTTTACCTCATGATTCATGATGCATTTTATTGGTTCAGATCTAAGTTCTTAGTTTAGTTCTTATTCCAGTTTTAAAAGTAGTTCTTAATTCGGTTACAAATTTAGTTCTTAGTTCAGGTTTTAGTACAGTTTCTGATTCGCTTCAAAATTTATTTCGCTCTTCTGGTTTTTCTTTAGTTCCAGTTTATTTTTCATTTGCCGTTTCAGTTCTTATTTCAGTTGCCAATTCAGTACTTGTTCAATTCCTAGTTCATTTCTAAGTTCATTTTGCATTCCAGTTTTAGTTCAGCTCCATAAGACAGTTTTTACTTCAGTTCTTAGTTAATTTTTTTCTTTAGTTCTGAGTTTAATTATAAGTTCGTTTTTAGGTTCATTTCTTTGTTCTGTTCATGGTTATGCTTCTGGTTCAAATCTAAGTTTAGTTACTAGTTCTTACCTCAGCTGAGGCTTAACCCGTAATTTCTTTTCTTAGTTCCGGTTTTAGTTCGAATTTTAGTTCAGTTCTTGTTTAGTTCTTCTTCAGTTGTAGTTCAGTTCCAGCTCAGTTGTAGTTTAGTTCTACTTTAGTTTAAGTTCAGTTTTAGTTCGGATCTAGTTCAGTACACAGTTCATTTCAGTTAAGTTCTCAGTTCAGTTCTCAGTTCAGTTCTCAATTCAGTTCTCAGTTAAATTCTCAGTTCAGTCTTCAGTTCAGTTCTTAGTTCAGTTCTATTTCAGTTCTGGTTCAGTTCTAGTTCAGTTCTAGTTCAGTTCTAGTTCAGTTCTAGTTCAGTTCTAGTTCAGTTCTAGTTAAGTTCTAGTTCAGTTCTACTTCAGTTCTGCTTCAGTTCTAGTTCAGTTCTCGTTCAGTTCTTGTTTAGTTCTAGTTTACAGTTCAGTTAGTTCAGTTCTATGTCAGTTCTAGTTCAGGTTCTAGTTATCAGTTTAGACTCAGTTCTAGTTCTAGTTATTCAGTTCTAGTTCATTCTAGTACAGATCTAGTTCAGTTCTAGTTCAGTTCTTGTTTAGTCAGTTCAGTTCATTTAGTTCAGTTTACAGTTCTAGTTCAGTTATTGTTCTATTCAGTTCTGCAGTTCAGTTCAGTTCTAATACTGTTTAGGCTTCAGTTCTATTTCAGTCTATGTCAGTTCTGGTGTCAGTTCTGTTCAGTTCTAGTTTCAGTTCTAGTTCAGTTTCTATAAGTTTAGGTTTCAGTTCTAGTTCAGTTCTAATTCAGTTCTAGTTTAGTTCTAGTTCAGTTGTAGTTCACGTTGTAAGTTCAGTTCTAGTGTCAGTTCTAGTTCAAGTTCTAAGTTCATTCGAATTCAGTTCTAATTCAGTTCTAGTTCAGTTCTAGTTCAGTTTTCAGTCTAATACAGTGTAGGTTCAGTTCTAGTTCAGTTCTAGTTCTAGTTCAGTTCTAGTTCGGTTCTACTTAAGTTCTAGTTCAGTTTTAGTTCAGTTTTTATTTGTTTCTCATGTGTTTTCCTTATAATTTTTAATATATTTTCCTCAAAATATAACAATAATTTTCTATTATTTTCCCTTCTCTTCTTTATTTTTATTATTTATTTTATATTTTTAATCCTCTTTTATTTATTATTATTTATTTTGTCTTTATTTTCATATTTGTTTTTATTAATTTATTTATTCATTCAAAACTTTATTCATTTCTAATTTGTATTTCAACAATAGAAAACTAAATGTTGTTAACAAAGTGTGTGTGAGTGAGAGAGAGAGAGAGAGAGTGGTAGAGAGAGGGAGAGAAGAAGAGTATAGAAATCTAGGAAATTTAGTCTCAGTATTTTTCCTCACTAATACTCAACAACAATAAACAGATAATTGTTTCTTAGAAAATATTATCAGGAGTCATTTCGTAACCCTCAAGGAATATTGAAACATTGAAAATGTGAATGAAAGACAAAAGAAAATAATTTGAAATAAAATTATTAGGAAATCGGAAATTTGAATAAAATGTTAATAATCTGAAAAATTGGTATCAATAAAAACCGAAAACATTTAATTATATTTATTCTATAATTAGAGTTATGGTGTCCTTGAGACGTCAATATGAGACACACTTTCGTCATCTGAAAATAAATTTTAATTTTATGTCTTCAAACACGATAAATTTTGGAAAAATATTTTGAATTTGTTTTAATTTTTAATTTCACAATTTTTGTAAGTTCCATAATTTTCAACTTGGACCCACAAAAGTATATATATTCTGGATCGGTATGAAAAAAAGAAATAAATTGAGTTATGTCTGTCGGTGTGCCGGTTGAAATCATGTTTACATATAGTTAATATATATGAGATATATTTCAAACGATAGGAAATGTTTTCGAGAATTTTGCTATTGAAATCCAGGGAAATTGGTTCAAAAATTGTTCAGATATTAGCAAAAAAACTGAAGGTATCTCAAACTTTAGAGACTTATTTTTTGCACAGATAGATTTTAATTAATTTAGCGGATTTATGCGACAAAGATATAAAATGAATTGGACCTTTTAATCCTGAGTTATAGGCAAAAACTTATTTTCTTATATTTTGTAATCCCTATGAGATCTGTGGACTTGGTTATGGCACTTTTTTCCCGAATTTTATGTTTTTCATTTTTCAAAATCGGTTCAAAAACCACCGAGATATGGTCAATTGTTTTCTTAAAAATTTAGTCTCATGTGGTTGTTGTTGTTGCTTGTAACTATAGGAAAACAATAACAACATTTAAAATAATATATTTGAGATTTTGGTCATTATATTAAGTCTAGAGCTTTAATTTGTTTACTAGTGGATCAGAAATATTTTTGTGAATTTTTCATTTGAAGACACTAACTCGATTGGGCCAATAGTTTACGAGTTATGGGCGAAAATTATTCTGACGCTCCTGGGGCAGTTACGGACCTAGTTACCATGCATTAAAATTTCTATTATTTTTCTCGAATTTTGGTTTTTTTAAATTTTCAAATCGGTTCATAAATAGTCGAGATATTAGCAATTTTTTATTTTCCTTGTTGTTGTTGTTGGATAAAGTATTGAAAACAATAACAATGTAAAAGAGCGTTCTATTCAAGTTGGAGATATAATTTTTGTATCAGAAGATTGGAAATAATTAGGAGAATTTTTGAGTTGAAAACATCACAGTAATCGGTTCATTAGTTTCCGAGTTATAAGCAAAAACTCATTTTCCGATATTTTGAACCTCCTATGGGACACATGGAAAAATTTTTGATGCAGAAAAATAGCTAAGTTTTTGTGGGCTATAAGAACTGGACAAAAGAGTTTAACTAATGACGGAACTAAAAACAGAACTCTGAATTGAGAAATGGACTAAAAACTGCACTGAACTGAGAGCGAAAAATTCGCCTAAAAACTGAACTAAGAAATGAATTAAAAACTGGACAAAACTCTAAACCAGGAATTTAATCAAGAACTGTATTAAAAACTAAATTATGTACTGAACTAGAAACAAGAACTGAACTGCCAGCTTAAAGAAAAACTGGACTAAAAACTCGGCTGAGAACTTAAGGAAAAAGAACGAAGAACTTTACAATGTGCTGGATAGAAATAAATAGAACTTTGAAATTAAGAGTTAAGAACTCATTAAAAAAACTGAATTATATACTGAATTAAAAAATAATTTAAGAACTAAAATCACTATAGAATTGAGAACTAAATGAAGAACTTAACTAAGACCTGAACTAAAAACTGAACTCATTACCGAAATGAAAACTGAATGAAGAATTAAGCTAAATTTGAACTGAGAAGTTAAAGAAAAACTGAACTAAGAACTAAAAAAAGAAACGAACTGTGAACTATGAACTGAACTAACAACTAAATTATGAACTGAACTGAAAACTAAGTTAAGAACTGAATCTAATAACTAAACTATGGAGTGAACTAAAAACTAATCATAAAACTGAACTAAGAAGTGAACAAAGATCTGAACTATAAACTGAGCTAAGAGAGCAAATAATTGAACTAAGAATTAAACTTAAAACTTAACTGGGAATTAATCTAAAAACTGAACTGAAAAGCTGCACCAGAATTGAATAAAGAACTGAACTAAAAACTTAACAATAACTGAGCCAGAAGTAAACTAAAACTGGAACTAAGAACTTAATCAAAAATTAAATCAGAGTTGAATTGGGAACTGAATTATGAACTAAGCATAAGAGTTTAAGTTGGAATCAAAACCTGAACTAAAAACTGAACTAGAAACTGAATGAAGAACTAAATATAGAAATGAACTTAGAACTGAAATAAGAACTTAATATAGAACTGAATCAAGAAGTGTGTAAGAGTTGAATTGAAGACTGAATTTAGAACTTTGTTAAGATCTGAAATAAGAACTGAATTAATAAATGAATTAGAGAGTTGAATTGAGAACTGAGCAAAGAGCTGAAATAAAACATGAATTAAGAACTGAAGTAAGAACTAAACGAAAGATGGGATAAAGAGTTTGACTTAGAAGTGTATTGAGAACCAGGCTAAGAACTGAACTCGCAACTATAAATTGTAATTTTTATTGAAAATTCACATTTTTATTAAAAATTTCAATTTTTATTAAAAAAATTTCACTTTTTCCAAAAATTTTCATTTTTACTAATAAAAAATTGGCTTTTCGAAAATCTGTAATCCATGTGATAAACTCCATTTTTTATTACAAGTTTCCATTTAAATAAAAAATTTTTTCCTTTAATTTTTTTCCCATATAAAAATACAAAATGGCGAATATTTAAATAAATTTCAATTATTTAAATTCATTTTATTGATCTTAAACTATAAATATTTTATTACTTAACAAATTAAATTAGTTCTCAACAATTTCCATATGAAAAGTTATTTGAAAGGAAAATAATTCTCTTAAGTCTATTTACAACTCTCCTCTCTCCACAGAGAATTTCTCTCAGTTTATTAAACTTGAAAGTTGAAATATTTATTTACATTATTTTTTATTATTATTTTTATAAAACACATGTTCATGTGTTGGTGTTTACTTCAATTCAGTTCAGTTTTAATAGAGGTGAGTTACAGTTATTTATTCATACTCCCACATACAGACACACTCTCATACTCTAAGGAATATAAGCTTATGTTTGTTGTTGTTGTTGTTATAAATTATCTGTAATTGATCTCTTATCATAAACATTTGCAAAAGAGTATGATTTTAATTTAATTATCTATACAAACAACAATATACACTCACACTTACACACACATATATAGAAATGAAGATATAAACAGTTGTAAGAGGAATTTTGTGTGCTTTATAGGTGTATGAGTGCTAAGAGAGGGTAACAAATAAAGGGAAACGGAAACAAAAGTGTTTCATATTTAATAGAATTAAATTGAGAGTTAATGAAACGTGCAAAATGTTTATTTGGATCAACTTTTCTACGGAATTTTATACATTTCGAGAGATAAACGTATTCAAGTGATTAAAAAGAGTGGCAAAAAGCTTAAGCATCTGTTTTGAGATGAGCCAGAGCCAAAAAGTTATAAATTAATATTTTTAAAGTTAAAAAATATTAAAAATAGTTTTTTTTTTATATTTCACCATTTAACTCCTTTTCTCTCTCTCTCTCCCCATTAATCTATATTTATATATTTTCCCCGTTATCCTTTTTTAATATTTTTTTCTTCAAATTGTCCTTTTAAATTTGTTACTTTAAAACCATAAATCTTATCGTTTGTAATTGAACCATTTCCAATGGTTGAATTTGTATTTTTTTCCCCCAAATTTTATTTCACTTTGCCAGCTGCTCCAACAGTGGCAACAATTCACATTTAAAGTCAATAAAAAACCATAACAATAAAATAAAGGGTTATAAGTCCTTTACACAGATACAAACATTAAAAAAAAATATCCATTAACAAATCCGAAATCCGTAAAAAGTGAAAGGCGTTTTACGACCAGAAAAAAAAACAGAGATTTTACTCAATAAAATGATTTTATGGTTTTAGTTAGAAATAATTGTTTAAATAACGAACAACAAAATAAAATGTTCTATGATTAAATATCCAGCGGAAAAAGGATTTATTCTTTCCAGAGTTTGTTTTGTTTTCATTTAAAAAAAAATGATTAATGACTTAAAAAGAACGACAGAAAAACGAGAAAAAGAGCAAACGAATAACGCGAGAGTAGAAAAGTAAGTAATAGCAGAACTGAACTAAGAACTGATATTAAATTAAACTAGGACTGAGCTAGAACTGAACTAGAACTGCACAATAACTGAACTAGAACTGAACTAAAACTGAACTAGAACTGAACTAAAACTGAACTAGAACTAAACTAGAAATGAAGTAGAACTGAACTAGAACTGAACGAGAACTGAACTAGAACTGAAGTAAAACTGAAGTAGAACTGAACTAGAAATGAAGTAGAACTGAACTTGAACTGAACTTGAACTGAACTAGAATTGAACTGGAAATAGAAACTAAACTAGAATTAAACTAGAAATCAACTAGAACTAAACTAGAACTATATTAAAAGTGAACTAGAACTCCACAAGAACTAAACTAGAACTGAAGTAAAACTGAAGTAGAACTGAACTTGAACGGAACTAGAATTGAACTGGAAATAGAAACTAAACTAGAACTGAACTTGAACTAATCTAGAACTAAACTAGAACTGCACTAGAACTGAAGTAGAAATGAAGTAGAACTGAAGTAGAACTGAAGTAGAACTGGACTAAAACTGAAGTAGAACTGAAGTAGAACTGGACTAAAACTGAAGTAGAACTGAACTAGAAATGAAGTAGAACTGAAGTAGAACTGAACTTTAACTGAACTTTAACTGAACTTGAACTGAACTTGAACTGAACTTGAACTGAACTAGAATTGAACTGGAAATAGAAACTAAACTAGAAATCAACTAGAACCAAACTAAAACTACACTAAAAGTGAACTAGAACTGAACTAAAACTGAACTAGAACTGAGCTAGAAATGAAGTAGAACTGAACTAGAACTGAACTAGAACTGAACTAAAACTGAACTAGAACTGAACTAGAAATGAAGTACAACTGAACTAGAACTGAACTAGAACTGAACTAAAACTGAACTAGAACTGAACTAAAACTGAACTAGAACTGAACTAGAACTGAACTAGAACTGAACTAAAACTGAACTTGAACTAAACTAGAACTGAACTAAAACTGAACTAGAACTGAACTAGAAATGAAGTAGAACTGAACTAGAACTGAACTAAAACTGAACTAAAACTGAACTAGAACTGAACTTGAACTAAACTAGAACTGAACTAAAATTGAACTAGAACTGAACTAGAACTGCACTAAAACTGAACTAGAACTGAACTAAAACTGAACTAAAACTGAACTAGAACTGAACTTGAACTAAACTAGAACTGAACTAAAATTGAACTAGAACTGAACTAAAACTGAACTAGAACTGAACTAGAAATGAAGTACAACTGAACTAGAACTGAACTAGAACTGAACTAAAACTGAACTAGAACTGAACTAAAACTGAACTAGAACTGAACTAGAACTGAACTAGAACTGAACTTGAACTAAACTAGAACTGAACTAAAACTGAACTAGAACTGAACTAGAAATGAAGTAGAACTGAACTAGAACTGAACTAAAACTGAACTAAAACTGAACTAGAACTGAACTTGAACTAAACTAGAACTGAACTAAAATTGAACTAGAACTGAACTAGAACTGAACTAAAACTGAACTAGAACTGAACTAGAAATGAAGTAGAACTGAACTAGAACTGAACGAGAACTGAACTAGAACTGAATTTGAACTAAACTAGAACTGAACTAGAAATGAAGTAGAACTGAACTAAGAAATTAATTAAGAAATGAATTTAGAACTGAATTAACATTGAACTGAGAATTGAACTAAGAATTGAAATAAGAACTTACTTAAGAATTGAACTGAAACTGGACTATAGACGGTATCAAGAAGTAGATTTTACTTGAACTGAATAGAAAGTTAATCCGGAAGGGATTCAAGAAATTAAACTAAAACTTATTGAAGAACTTAATCAAGGAATGAATCAAGAGCTAAATAAAAAAGTGAGTCAAGAAAACAATGAGAAAAGGGATTAAGAACTGAGTCGGAAACTGAATAAGGAAATGAATCAAAAACCAAATCGGAAATCAAATTATGAACTAAATTAAGACGTAAATTAGAAACATAATCAAGAGGTTAAAATAGTTGTACCAAAATTCAATCAAGAATTAAATCAAAAACTGAATCATGAACTTAAACAAGAACTGAATTGAAAACTTAATCAGAAACTGAATCAAGAATAGAATTCTGAAATTAATCAAGAACAGAATCAAGAACAAAATTAGTAACCGAATCAAGAAGGAAACTAAAGTAGGAACTGATTCAAAAATTTAACTTATAACTGGATGAAAAACTACATCAGAAACTTTCTCATAAGTTGAATTAAGAACCGAACCAGGAAAGAAACGAAGTATTGAACCGATAACTGAACTATCAATTGTACTAATAAAGGAGTCAAGAACTGAATTAAAGCCTGAATTAAAAGAACTAACTCAACAACTTAATTAAGAACTTAATGAAGTACAAAGTCAAGAATTCGAGAAAAGAGACTTAAGAATTCAATGTAGAACTAATACAAGAACTAAACCTATAACTGAGTTAAGAACTCGATTAAAGCTTGAATTAGAGACAGAATCAAGAACAGCAAAAGATACAAAATTAAGAACTGTGTTAAGAACTGTGTTAAGAAGCTCAACTTTTAATTGAATTAAGAAACGATTCAAGTATTCAATCAAGACCTGAATTCAAAACTGGATCAAGAACGAAATCTAGAACTTAATAAAAAATTGAATCATAAACTGATCTAAGAACTACGCAAAATATGAATTGTGTCAAGAAAGGAATGAAGAACTGAATCAGCAATTTTACCAGTAACTGAAGTAAGAACTAAACAAAGAACTGAGCGAGAACTGACCAACAACTGAACTGTCTGGATGTTACATATGTAATATTGTGTTGAGTATATCTCCTTCGAAATTGTAGTGTAGTTTAAAAATTTCACCTTCAGCAAAAGATTCCATATGGTGATTTCTTTGGGCCGGAAAGTTTAAAGTATTTTGGATCGTATGCTTGAATGACTTTGAAAATAATTCGAAAAATGTCTTAAATAAAACAACAAAAATCAAATGATTTCTTTCCTTTAACCATGAAATTCCAAACAAACAAATTAAAAAAATTAAAAATTTTGTTCTCCTTCGAAATTATTATTTCTTTATAGAAGAATGAGGAAAGTAGAGACATTTGAAGATCCTGCCATGACAACAAACTGTGCGTCATTAAAAGTCTTAAAATAATATTTTCTAACATGTTTTAATGGTCCTAAACACCGAAACATGGAAAAACAGCATAAATATGCTCTTGAGTCTTATGAAAATTTCATAATTTTTTTATAACTCTCTTTCTCCCTCTCTTTCTATGCTTATTACTAACACGAAACACATGTAATATATCCACCTACATTTAGGGAGACTCAAGCACGTACTCAAA
Organism: Cochliomyia hominivorax; assembly: GCA_004302925.2. Taxonomy (NCBI): domain Eukaryota; kingdom Metazoa; phylum Arthropoda; class Insecta; order Diptera; family Calliphoridae; genus Cochliomyia; species Cochliomyia hominivorax. Next base: position 93,083,627 of record PYHX02000413.1, on the reverse strand, counting down.
TAACAAAAAAAAAACATGTTGAAGCATGTTAAGCAGTACAGTTATTCCCCAAAATATTCTCCTCACTCACTATCGCTCGCTCTATTTGACTCTTTTTTACTATTTTAAGAAATTATTATTTTTTTATAGCATATGTTAAGGATATTTAATTTTATTAAATAATTGTATGCTTTTGGGGATATTTTAACTTATTTTTTTATTTTTAGAAGGAAAGAAAGAGAGCAAAAGGTAGAGCAACTGAATTGATATCAAAAAACATTTAAACATAAATAAATCACAAATCTTGTTGAATTTTTCCAACCGATACTTTTTATTAAACGTCATCTTCTCTTTGAATTTTTTTTTTTGGAGTTTTTCTTGGTCCCCTGTTGGTCCACTAAACGTGTGTTTACCTTTGAAATGTAATTTAAATTTTGCTTTTGTGGATTTTACACAAAATACGTGTAATAAATAATAAAATACAATAACAACATTAATAATATCTCTTCTCTCAAGACATAAAATGCTTTCATGTCCTTTTCTTTCTTGAGTATGAAAAAAACGAAATGAATATAATAAAAGACATTTCAGCAGTTTTAAATAAAAAATTTTAATAACAACAAATTTTTATGACAACAAAAATAACATGAAATTAATAGAAATATTTCATAAATGTCTTTTACTCAGAGGTATTAAAATATTGTAAAAAAGACTTTAAAAGAAGAGAGGAATCTAAAGGAATTTAAATAAATATTGAATTTGAAAAAAGAAAGCTAATGAGAGCGGAATCAGTAAAAAGGGGATAAATATTCCACAGAAATTACAACAAAGACTCTGGTCCATTAAATAGACTAGTTTCTAGTCTATAAAATAGACTAGTTTCTAGTCTATGAAATAGACTAGTTTCTAGTCTATGAATTAGACTAGTTTCTAGTCTATGAAATAGACTAGTTTCTAGTCTATAAAATAGATTAGTTTCTAGTCTATGAAATATACTAGTTTCTAGTCTATAAAATAGACTAGTTTCTAGTCTATAAAATAGACTAGTTTCTAGTCTATAAAATAGACTAGTTTCTAGTCTATAAAATAGATTAGTTTCTAGTCTATGAAATAGACTAGTTTCTAGTCTATAAAATAGACTAGTTTCTAGTCTATGAAATAGACTAGTTGCTAGTCTATAAAATAGACTAGTTGCTAGTCTATAAATAGACTAGTTGCTAGTCTATAAAATAGACTAGTTTGCTAGTCTATAAAATAGACTAGTTGCTAGTCTATAAAATAGACTAGTTGCTAGTCTATAAAATAGACTAGTTGCTAGTCTATAAAATAGACTAGTTGCTAGTCTATAAAATAGACTAGTTGCTAGTCTATAAAATAGACTAGTTGCTAGTCTATAAAATAGACTAGTTGCTAGTCTATAAAATAGACTAGTTGCTAGTCTATAAAATAGACTAGTTGCTAGTCTATAAAATAGACTAGTTGCTAGTCTATAAAATAGACTAGTTGCTAGTCTATAAAATAGACTAGTTGCTAGTCTATAAAATAGACTAGTTGCTAGTCTATAAAATAGACTAGTTGCTAGTCTATAAGATAGACTAGTTTCTAGTCTATAAAATAGACTAGTTGCTAGTCTATAAAATAGACTAGTTTCTAGTCTATAAAATAGACTAGTTTCTAGTCTATAAAATAGACTAGTTTCTAGTCTATAAAATAGACTAGTTTCTAGTCTATAAAATAGACTAGTTTCTAGTCTATAAAATAGACTAGCTTCTAGTCTATAAAATAGACTAGTTTCTGGTCTATAAAATAGACTAGTTTCTAGTCTATAAAATAGACTAGTTTCTAGTCTATAAAATAGACTAGTTTCTAGTCTATAAAATAGACTAGTTTCTAGTCTATAAAATAGACTAGTTTCTAGTCTATAAAATAGACTAGTTTCTAGTCTATAAAATAGACTAGTTTCTAGTCTATAAAATAGACTAGTTTCTAGTCTATAAAATAGACTAGTATCTAGTCTATAATATAGACTAGTATCTAGTCTATAATATAGACTAGTATCTAGTCTATAATATAGACTAGTATCTAGTCTATAATATAGACTAGTATCTAGTCTATAAAATAGACTAGTTTCTAGCCTATTAAATAGACTAGTTTCTAGCCTATTAAATAGACTAGTTTCTAGTCTATAAAATAGACTAGTTTCTAGTCTATAAAATAGACTAGTATCTAGTCTATAAAATAGACTAGTATCTAGTCTATAAAATAGACTAGTTTCTAGTCTATAAAATAGACTAGTATCTAGTCTATAAAATAGACTAGTTTCTAGTCTATAAAATAGACTAGTATCTAGTCTATAAAATAGACTAGTATCTAGTCTATAAAATAGACTAGTTTCTAGCCTATTAAATAGACTAGTTTCTAGTCTATGAAATAGACTAGTTTCTAGTCTATAAAATAGACTAGTTTCTTGTCTATAAAATAGACTAGTTGCTAGTCTATAAAATAGACTAGTTTCTAGTCTATAAAATATACTAGTTTCTAGACTATATATAGTAGACTAGTTTTTAGTCTATAAAATAGACTAGTTTCTAGTCTGTAAAATAGACCAGTTTCTAGTCTATGAAATAGACTAGTTTCTAGTCTATGAAATAGACTAGTTTCTAGTCTATGAAATAGACTAGTTTCTAGTCTATGAAATAGACTAGTTTCTAGTCTATGAAATAGACTAGTTTCTAGTCTATGAAATAGACTAGTTTCTAGTCTATGAAATAGACTAGTTTCTAGTCTATGAAATAGACTAGTTTCTAGTCTATGAAATAGACTAGTTGCTAGTCTATAAAATAGAATAGTTGCTGGTCTATAAAATAGACTAGTTGCTAGTCTATAAAATAGACTAGTTGCTAGTCTATAAAATAGACTAGTTGCTAGTCTATAAAATAGACTAGTTGCTAGTCTATAAAATATACTAGTTTAGTTACTCCATGTATAAGACTAGAAATTGGACGCTTTTTAGACCAGAAACTAATCTATTTAAAGGCAAGAGACCTTTTTAGTGAACTAAAAACTTGACTATTTCGTAGACTACAAATTAGTCACTTCCATAGCCGTAATCCTACTTAAAATTTTGATTCTTCTCTAGTTTGTTTTATACATTTTTCTATACCATTTTCGTCCCTGGTGACAGCATAACATGCAAACAGCAGTCATTGTTCTAATTTTCATCATAATTTTGCATTTGTTATTAATAATTTATGACTCTCAAGTCGTTACGAACTACGTCTACAAAATTTATGTGGATGAACCATAAATAAACATTATTTTCACTTTTGTATATCTAAGGAAAGCTAAGGAATTTCTTCATATGGGACATCCTTGTAGCTCACATGGTTACAATTATATTTGCCTTACAATTCAGCAAGTACTTGCACTGGAGCTGCCTTAAGATGTATTGAACACAAATTAGTGGTTGTTTGGGAAATTTTTAATTAAAAATATTTTCTATTCAAATATCTGTGGTGGTTTAAGGGAATTTTTTTTTCTATTTTAATAAAAGAAAATTTATAATTTTTTTAATGAAATATTTTGATTTTTTTAATTAAAATTATTTTATGGCAGCAATTAAATAAAAGGACTTTTGTGGGAAAAAAATCAATAGAATAGAAGGGAAATTATATTTTTTTAAGAGCATAAAAAACAATAAATCATAATAAAATTACAATAAAGAGAAAGAATAACAGAAATGCAATAATGAAACTTAGTTTAAGGACATTTAAGGACATTTACCATAAATGCCATAAATTATAAATTTCAACTAATTTTATAACTTTTAGGAAAATTATTAATTTTTGTAAGGAGACTTAATCTGTGGATTTTCTTATTTCTAACTTTAAATCAATTGTCTGGGTCCTTAAATTGTTTTTAAATGTTTTGGCTGAAATTTAGGCAAATTCAATCCAGGGCTACTTAACACAGTAGGACTGAAACTCGAAGTTTCAGTTCTACTTTAGTTCTAGTTCTTGTTTAGTTTTAGTTCAGTTTTAGTTTAGTTCTAATTCAGTTCTAGTTCAGTTTTAGTTCAGTTCTAGTTAAATTCTAGTTCAGGTTTAGTTCTAATTCAGTTCTGGTTCAGTTTTAGTTCAATTCTAGTTTTGTTCTAGTTTAGTTCTAGTTCATTTCTAGTTTAATTCTCAGTTTAGTTCTCAGTTTAAATCTCAGTTCAGTTCTAGTTCCATTCTCAGTTATGTTCTCAGTTCAGTTCTCAGTTCAGTTCTTAGTTAAGTTCTCAGTACATTTCTCAGTTTAAACCTCAGTTCAGGTCTTGTTCAATTCTCAGTTCAGTTCTCAGTTCAGTTCTCAGTTCAGTTCTCAATTCAGTTCTCAGTTCAACTCTCAGTTCAGTTCTCAGTTCAGTTCTCAGTTCAGTTCTCAGTTCAGTTCTCAATTCAGTTCTCAGTTCAGTTCTCAGTTCAGTTCTGAGTTAAGTTCTCAGTTCAGTTCAGTTCTTAGTTCAGTTCTCAGTTCAGTTCTGAGTTAAGTTCTCAGTTCAGTTCAGTTCTTAGTTCAGTTCTGTTTCAGTTCTCGTTCGGTTCTCAGTTCCGTTCTCAGTACAGTTCTCAGTTCAGTACTTAAATCAGTTCTTAGTTCAATTTAGTTCTGTTTCTAATTAAGTTCTTAGTTAAGTTCTAAGTTCAGTTGTTAGTTCAGTTTAGTTCTTAGTTCATTTCTTAGTTCTGTTCTTAAATCGGTTAATATTTAACTTAAAGTTTGTAATTCTGTTATAATTCTTTTTTAAGTTCAGTGTTCTTTTTACACAGATTTAGCTCCTTAATTGTAGATTACTTTCCACTTTCCTTATTAAAAACGATTGTAAAAAGAATGTCAAAAATGAATCTCTTCGGAAAAGCAATAATAAAGAAATTAAAACAAGAATTTATGCGCTTTTAAGAGCCAAAAAAATATATGCTTTAAGATAAACCAACATATTTTGATTTACGATCTAAAATATGAGGACATCTTATTCACACACACTATTTCTCTCTCTCTATCCTCGTCTTTCTCTATATCCTTCCAAAAAAATTTCCCCAAAAATGTTACTGTTGCTTTTCATTTGAAAGCGACTCAGACAAAAGGACGATTTTTAAACATTGTGTTTTAGTATTAGTATAACGGTTATTGTTATGTATTTATTTCTATATAAGTGTGTGTAGAAGAGACTCCGTTATTCAAATAAATAACACACACATTCATACATACATGATGCCATATAAGAACTTGCATTTCATTTCATTTCCTTTCTTCAGTTTTGTTTTTGTTAATTTTTATAAATTATTTTTATTCTCTGTATTTTGCTTTTATTGCTCCGAGTAACTGAGAAAGTTTTATCCTTCAGTGTATAAAATTTAGAAAAAAAAAATAAATTCTCTATATGAATATCTTGTTTTATTGTTGTAGCAATTTGTTTATATTCTCGTCTTGTTATGTTTATTTCCCTTAAATGTTTATTTAGTTAAAAGTTATATTTTATGAGATTCCATTTTTAGGAATTATTGTTATTTTTATAATTGTGCATATGTTGTGCATATGTCATTTTACTTTTATGATTATAATATTAAGAGCTTAACTGAAAACAGGGAAGCTGATTTGGAATTAAATTCAAAATTTATTTCTTGGAATATTTTAACTAAAAAACGAAGGCGCAATTTTGAAATTTTATAGTACAGACAAAAGATTAGTTTAAAGCTCTGAATATAGACTTGTTTATATTCGACTGCACCCTTGTTTTAGTTCCATTTTAGTTCTTGTTCAGTTCTAATTTAGTTCTAGTTAAGTTCTATTATATTTCAAGTTCAGTTCTTGTTCAATTCTAGTTCAGTTCCAGTACAGTTCTACTTCAGTTTAAGTTAAGTTCTTATTCAGTGTGAGTTCAGTTTAATTTCAGTTCTAGTTCCAGTTAAGTTCTACTTCAGTTTTATTTCAGTTCCAGTACAGTTCTAGTTCAGTTTTAGTTAAGTTTTAGTTCAGTTTTAGTTCAGTTTTAGTTCAGTTCCAGTACAGTTCTAGTTCAGTTCTAGTTAAGTTCCAGTACAGTTCTAATTCAGTTTAAGTTAAGTTCTAATTCAGTTCCAGTTAAGTTCCAGTTAAGTTCTAGTTCAGTTCCAGTACAGTTCCAGTACAGTTCTACTTCAGTTCTAGTTAAGTTCTAGTTCAGTTCCAATGCAGTTCTACTTCAGTTTTAGTTAAGTTCTAGTTCAGTTTTAGTTCATTTCCTGTACAGTTCTAGTTCAGTTCCAGTTAAGTTCTACTTTAGTTTCAGTTAAGTTCTAGTTCAATTTGAGTTCAGTTTTAGTTATGTTCTAATTCAGTTTGAGTTCAGTTTTAGTTCAGTTCCAGTTAAGTTCTACTTCAGTTTTAGTTAAGTTCTTTTTTCAGTTCATAGTTTAGTCCCTGGTTCAGTTCTAGTTCAGTTCTATTTCAATTCTTGTTCTAGTTTGGTTCTAGTAAAGCTCTGATTTGTGTTCTTATTACAGACTTAAAAATTTCAGTCCTTAGTTCGGTTTTAATTAGTTTTTAGTCTAGACTACAAACTTGTTTAAAATCCAGACAATAGATACGTTTAATGGGCCAGACTATGTTTATAGTCCAGAACAGTTTCTAGTTCAGATTTTGGACCAGAATATATACTTGTTTATAGTCTATGTTATAGACTAGTTTATAATCATGACTATTATACAGTATACAGACTGTAATCCAGTTTTTAGTCCAGACTATAAATTTGTTTATAGTCCAGGCGATGAACTATTTTATGGTCCATGATATAGTTAGGACTATATACTTGTTTAAGGTCCGGTTTATGGACTGGTTTATAATCAGGACGATAAACATTTTATAGGCCAAACTTTAGACTAGTTTAAAGTCTACACTATTATGTCCCGGACTATGTGCTAGTTTGTAGTCGAGAGCAGTTTGCAGTCCAGATTTTGGTCTTCTGTATAGTCCAGACTGTAGTCGAGACTAAGATTAGTTTATTGGACAGACTATACATTTATAGGTTTTATTATAAATATTAACATTACATATAGGTTTTCCTTAAAGCCTATAAATATGCTAAATAATCCATTAACATATAAACCTTTTTGGCATTTATCTGAGCCACTTGATACATTTTTCTCTCGCTCTCTTTTACATAGTTGAATTTATATATGTTTTCTCTCTTTTTTTCTCATTTCAGGTAATTTATTATTCAATCCAACAACATTAAGAGGAGCACAATCGCACACACACATTTGAAAGTGCTGTTACGTTTATTCTTTTCGCTTAAACTGACATTCGCCTTTCATCCCCTTGTCTACAACTCTTCCCTCACACTCTCTCTCTCTCATTCCCAGTTAACTCCTACAAATGTAAGTGTTTTTAGGTTGTTGTTAAATTATTAATAGTTGTTGTTGTTGTTGCAAATTTAGTCTAAGATTTATAATATTTAAGAGAATAATTTTGCATAGAAAATCTAAGCGGCAAATTGCCAAAAAGAAAAACAAAAACAAAAACAGAAGTACCGATTTTTGGCTAAAATTTTACATTATAAAACGGAAATTAAAAAAAAATGAAGAAAAAGAAAAAACTCGGAGAAAAACACAAAACAATATAAAATAAACTAGAACATTTTTGAATATTTTTCCCCCAGATAATCCTGAAATTCGGTAAACAATTTAATGCAAAACACTTGTCTTATCCGGTGACTTTCAGGCCCCCCCTACTCTTGCTGCTTTATTAATATGCCCTACACCACCATAAGAGGTGATGAAGGTATATTAGCTTTGTCATTCCGTGTGTAACGCTAAGAGGGAATCATCTCAGACTCCATAAAAATCTGAGTCGATTTTGCTATCTTCGTCTGTCCAACTGTCTGCCATAACCACAATACTTAACAGATCGCAATGAAATTTTGGCCTGAGTATTTGTTTTGGTTCTGAGAAGTTTCCTATTTAAAACCAGCAAAATCTGTTCAGTATACTAAATGTTATAGACCGATATATGAGGCGAACTCTAAGTTCAAGGAAAATTACTTCTGTCAAATCGACCAATTAGAATGAAGTTATCAAAATCCGTTCAGTTGAAAAAAAGTTATAGCCAAAAATTCGATTATCTTGTGTTTTATTTAAAGAAAACTTTTAGATTTTCTAAACGACTGCGAGAGTACGTGCGAGTGTGTATGCACGAAACATAAAGAATTTACTTCACACGCTTCTGTGGTAAAGCGTATTGAAGATTCGGCTTAGACGAATATAAAAATTTTTACTTGTTTTTTTTTATTTTGTTGCTGAGTCTATGAAAAACAATTGAAAATTGCCTCTTGTCGTTGTATTGGTGCAATAAAAAATTATTATTGTTATTATGCAACATTGACATTTGGAAGCCAATTTCCGGTACTGATTTTTTTTCATTTTACTCTTAAACTGTTTAAATGAAAATTTTTTAATAACAATTTTTTATTTGAGGTGATAATTTTGTTAATAAGTTTTTTAATGTAAAAATTTAAGTTTTAAATTAAAATTCTTCTTAAATTTCTTTTTAAAAATTTTCCAAAATTCTTTTATATTTAAATTTTTTAACGTTTATTTCGTTACGTTATTTTGTGGTTTTTTCAAAATTTGTTCTCTTAAAAGTTTTTCTTCAGCCTCTTAAGTTAATGTTGTTGTTTTTCTTGTTTGGCTTAAAGTTAATGAATTAATTGCTAAATAAATGTTATTTTTACAACAAATGGGAGTTTATTAATTAGTTAAATAAATAAAATGGCAAAAGTTTTTGTGTTTTTTTACGGTTTTTTTTTCCAAGAAACACAAAAAAACATTTGAATGGGTAAAGAAAAAGGTTTAGGAAAAGGGAACGAAAAGTGGAAGAGATGAAAGATGACAAAAAAATGAAAAGATAGTGAAAAGGATTATAAATTATTAACGGCTTGTTGGGGATGTGGGAAATGTATAATAAAGCCAAGTTTATAGAAGAGACTATAGACTTATAGTCTATAGACTGTAGACTTATAAACTTATAGTCTAGACTATAGACTTATAGTCTAGACTATAGACTTATAGTCTAGACTATAGACTTATAGTCTAGACTATAGACTTATAGTCTAGACTATAGACTTATAGTCTAGACTATAGACTTATAGTCTAGACTATAGACTTATAGTCTAGCCTATAGACTTATAGTCTAGACTATAGACTTATAGTCTAGACTATAGACTTATAGTCTAGACTATAGACTTATAGTCTAGACTATAGACTTATAGTCTAGACTCTAGACTTATAGTATAGACTATAGACTTATAGTCTAGACTATAGACTTATAGTCTAGACTTTAGACTTATAGTCTAGACTATAGACTTATAGTCTAGACTATAGACTTATAGTCTAGACTATAGACTTATAGTCTAGACTATAGACTTATAGTCTAGACTATAGACTTATAGTCTAGACTATAGACTTATAGTCTAGACTATAGACTTATAGTCTAGACTATAGACTTATAGTCTAGACTATAGACTTATAGTCTAGACTATAGACTTATAGTCTAGACTATAGACTTATAGTCTAGACTATAGACTTATAGTCTAGACTATAGACTTATAGTCTAGACTATAGACTTATAGTCTAGACTATAGACTTATAGTCTAGACTATAGACTTATAGTCTAGACTATAGACTTATAGTCTAGACTATAGACTTATAGTCTAGACTATAGACTTATAGTCTAGACTATAGACTTATAGTCTAGACTATAGACTTATAGTCTAGACTATAGACTTATAGTCTAGACTATAGACTTATAGTCTAGACTATAGACTTATAGTCTAGACTATAGACTTATAGTCTAGACTATAGACTTATAGTCTAGACTATAGACTTATAGTCTAGACTATAGACTTATAGTCTAGACTATAGACTTATAGTCTAGACTATAGACTTATAGTCTAGACTATAGACTTATAGTCTAGACTATAGACTTATAGTCTAGACTATAGACTTATAGTCTAGACTATAGACTTATAGTCTAGACTATAGACTTATAGTCTAGACTATAGACTTATAGTCTAGACTATAGACTTATAGTCTAGACTATAGACTTATAGTCTAGACTATAGACTTATAGTCTAGAACTATAGACTTATAGTCTAGACTATAGACTTATAGTCTAGAATATAGACTTATAGTCTAGACTATAGACTTATAGTCTAGACTATAGACTTATAGTCTAGACTATAGACTATAATATTTTGAGACCAATTTATAGATTTTAGTATAATTTATAGCAAATTATAGTCTAATTTTTGACATTTAAATTGTTACTTTTTAACTCCCTTTTCTCCCTTAATGAAAGATATTTTATGGTTTTCTTATTTATAGCATTTTTTCATTTTATTACACCATCACTCAAAATCTCTTGACTCTAATCATGTGTGTATGTGTTTTACATATTTTACACACATTAACATAATAAATTCTGTTGCTTTTTTACTTTTGAGCCCATAAAAATTTCGTAATCTGCCAAAATCTCTACAATTTAGTTTTTATTTCAATTGATTATATTGATCCTGCTTTCCCGCTCTTTTATGATTTTTAGACGTAAAAGTTTTAATAAAATTAAAATTTTCTTTAACTGAATTATAATGATGAATTCTAATTTATTATAAAATTTGTTATAAAAATTATATTTGTTTTTTAAGTTCTTTTACGGTTATAAAAAAAATCGTATGATATAAAAGATAAAAGTAATAATGGAAATAAAATATATATATTGTTTCTTAAGAAGAAGAAGAAAAAAGTCAATAAATGATTGAAAATCATAAACTTAAACTGAAAATATATTTCTATTTTTTATGTAGAAAAATGTTATGAAGCTGTATGAATGTAGATGTTATAGATAAGGACTGAGACCGAAGAAAACTTTACACAGTTCTTGCCTTCAACAGAGCTGAAACTCAACTTGAACTGAAATAGAACTGAAGTAGAATTAAACTAAAACTGAACAAGAATTGAACTAGAACTGAACTAGAAATTAACCAGAACTGAACTAGAACTGAACTGAACTGCAACTGATCTAGAACTGAACTGAATTTAAAACTGGTACTGTTTTAAGAACTTAATTAAGAAATGAACGGAGGACTGAATTAAGATCAGAACTAAGAAAAAGAACTCATTTTTTCGATCTCTTTCCTTATAAAAATCTATAATAATAAAAATGAAAGTATG
>PYHX02000413.1:93051419-93072299 GCA_004302925.2 Cochliomyia hominivorax | reverse complement strand
TTGATTATATTGATCCTGCGTTCCCGCTCTTTTATGATTTTAGACGTAAAAGTTTTAATAAAATTAAAATTTTCCTTAACTGAATTATAATGATGAATTCTAATTTATTATAAAATTTGTTATAAAATTATATTTGTTTTTTTAAGTTCTTTTACGGTTATAAAAGATATCGTATGATATAAAAGATAAAAGTAATAATGGAAATAAAATAAATATTGTTTCTTAAGAAGAAGAAGAAGAAGAAGAAGAAGAAGAAGAAGAAGAAGAAGAAAAAGTCAATAAATGATTGAAAATCATAAACTTAAACTGGAAATATATTTCTATTTTTTATGTAGAAAATGTTATGAAGGTGTATGAATGTAGATGTTATAGATAAGGACTGAGACCGAAGAAAACTTTACACAGTTCTTGCGTTCAACTGAGCTGAAACTCAAGTTGAATTGAAATAGAACTGAACTGGAACTAAAAATAAACTAGAAACTGAACTAGAACTGCACTAGAACGGAACTTGAACTGAACTAGAATTGAACGAGAATTGAAATAGGACTGAACTGGAACTGAACTAGAGCTGAACTAGAAATGAAATAGAACTGACTGGAACTAGAAATAAACTAGAAATTAACCAGAACTGAACTAGAACGGGACTTGAATTGAAATAGAACTGAACTGGAACTAGAAATAAACCAGAACTGAACTAGAGCTGAACTAGAAATGAAATAGAACTGAACTAGAATTGAAATAGAACTAAACTGAAACTGAACTAGAACTGAACTAAAACTGAACTAGAACTGAACTGAAGTGAACTTAACTGCAACTGATCTAGAATTGAACTGAATTTAAAACTGGTACTGTTTTAAGAACTTAATTAAGAAATGAACGGAGGACTGAATTAAGATCAAACTAAGAAAAAGAACTCATTTTTCGATCTCTTTCCTTATAAAATCTATAATAATAAAAATGAAAGTATGTGTGTAGATTTTATTATAATACATTTATTTTATTATTTTTTATAGTTGTATGCGTCTCTGTGTGTGTATGTGTTTATATAGGTGTGAGAAAATAATACCAAATATCAACAGAAAACAAAAATATAAACGTTTCTAAGGATAAAAATGAGTTTATGTGTTGATGACATTGATTGTAGTCAATGAAGCTGAAATTGCAATAATCATACAAGTATTTTCTATAGTTGTAGTTGTGGTTGTTTACGAACATTAAGCACCGTTATATTATCACACTTTTTTGCCTCTTTCTTTTCTCTCTCTTCAATAGGCCAATGAAACGTATAAAATAACTAACGGTGAAAGTATAGAAATAATGTTTCTGACAATAAATAACAATAGTAAACATTAGAAGGCAGAAGAAAAGAGAGAGAGAGAAATAACACACACACATATCTGTCTGCAATGTTGTTTAGTGTGTGTTGAAAATGTTGACACACATGATTAAATACATGTTTTGTGGCTTAAATGCTGACAAATGTTTGTTTGTGTCAAAATTGAAATGAGAGAATAAAAACAAAAATATTGCTAAAATAGATTAAATGACTCACAATTATGACATTTCATTAGAAGACAAAATATAGCATACTTTTAGGCTTAATATAATATTTATTAAGAAAGTCCAGTTAAAGGAGTTAAAATAAAAGAGAAACAAAGCATACTTTTAGGCGAATCAATACAATTTTTATAGTCTTTACAAATGAAAAAAGGCGTCAATTATTGTTTTCAATAAACAAATTTTATTGATTTTATTACATTTTTCCACTTCAAAAATTCTTTGAAAACGGAACCAAATCTTCCGGATTCTTTCCTTCAATAAACTTTAATTTTATTGTTTATTGATGAAATTGAATAAAAGAAAAACTTTTTCTCTCTTTTTTTTTTATTTCATATTTTAATTTTATTTCAAAAGAATTTTTTTAACCTCAATTGAACTTAAAATGTAAACAATCGCTTAAAGGTAAATTACATTTGTTACAAGAGAGTCGTTGCTCTCTCTCACTCTTTCTTTCCCTTTTACTTAAAGGAAAAAAAATAGTAAAATATCTATGTGTGTATGTATAAAACAGTTTTGTTTGTATTGTGTTGGCTTGTTTGTTCTCATTATTTATGCAAGTTTGTCTCGAGGTAACTGAAAACGTGAGAAAGAATTTATTTCTTTTATTATTTATTTTCTAGAAACTTTATTTTCTATAGAAAAAATAACAAAACTTTTTTATAGTGTGAAAAGTTTAATATTTGCTTTGTCGCTTTTTCTATTGTTTCACAATAAATTTCGCACACTTACAAAGATTCCTCCCCCATCTGGAGATGCTTATAGAAGCCTTCAATCGAATTCTATAGAATTTTTTTCAAAAAAGAAGCATCATAACGGTATTGAATGAAGAGATGAGTATATAATTTACTTTATAGATTACGTTACAGTCCCTTCTATAGACTATGATATGCTCGTTTTTTCTATAGAAATCATAAGATACATTTTTTATTGAAATCATCAACTATTTTCTATAGAAATTTGTCTATTTTCTAACCAAGAAAAATTTTGTACAGAAATTAGTTTCTTCTTTGAACAAAAAGCAAATTTTCTATAGAAAATTGTCTCTCTTTTTTGAACAAAGAGTAAATTTTCTATAGAAAATTGTCTCTCTTTTTTGATAAAAGAGCAAATTTTCTATAAAAAATTGTCTCTCTTTTTTGAACAAGGAGCAAATTTTCTATAGAAAATTGTCTCTCTGTTTTGAAAAAATAGCAAATTTTCTATAGAAAATTGTCTCTCCTTTTTGAAAAAAAGAGCAATTTTCTATAGAAAATTGTCTCTCCTTTTGAAAAAAGAGCAAATTTTCTATAGAAAATTGTCTCTCCTTTTTGAAAAAAGAGCAAATTTTCTATAGAAAATTGTCTCTCTCTTTTTGAAAAAGAGCAAGTTTTTTATAGAACATTTCTCCGTTTATTTTCTAGTCTTATTTTCCGGTTCTGTTAAATTAGAATCCCCGCAAATATCTTAACCTTTTTCTTTTCAAATAAAAATTTAAATAATTGTTAAATCACACCAAAACTTATAACTTTAATTAGCGATTTTAATGACCGTGTTTTTTTTTTTTGTTTCGCAAACACTCTCTGCCAACATCTTGTTGCGTTTTATTTTATTTAATTTTTTTATTGGTTTCACAATTTAAAAAATTAAACTAACAACAATTTAATGGCGCTAAAAAGGGAAAACAATGTCATGTAACATGCAACTTTATAACTTTACAACAATTATGATTGCTTTCTCTTTCTCCTCTCTTTCCTCGCTCTCACGTAATGCCTACCTTGTCATATGGAAACTGTTTAATGACAGTTATGAAAAAATTTTTAATATAAATTTTTATTAAAAAGAAGTATTTTTGGGAAGAAAAACCTTTTTTTCAAAAGCAAAATACTTATTATTTTGTAAGAGATCTCTCGAGTATGTTGACATTTTGCTATAGAAATTGTAATATTTTTTGAGGGGAAATAAAGTATAAAAGAAATATTGACAACCTTAAGATATGCTACAAAATATTAAATAACTAAAAAATATGCAATGTTATGTTAAGGTACACAATGGAAGATAATTCAAAGCAGGATGTCTTAAGAGAGAGAGAGAGAGAGATTTATTTAACCATATAAAGGAAAGGAAGTACTAAAAAATATAGATTGAATCAAAATAGAGTCTTTTATATTTTAAATTATTTATAGTGTTGCCTATCTTCTAGGCGTAAGTTTGCTATCTTCTATGCTTTAATATTGTCTATCGTGTAGATAAATTATCTCGAATACAGTTTAGTTTACAGCGAAGTATAACCTACACCCCATGACCAAGTTTATTATGGTTTGTATAGCAGACCAGTCTATAGTCCGTAAAATAGTTATAACTATAATCTATTCAATACTTTTTCTTGTAGTCTGTTTAAACAGTGTAGTCTTTAATCTTATCCTCATATCTTCAAGAAGCTAAAACTAAAAGTAATTATGTAATTTCTTGAAATGGAAGCTAAAAAAGTTTTCTTAAGTATTGCGTGTTTGAAAGGCGTTCACAAATAAAATATATTATTTTTGTAAATAATATGTATCTGTGTGTGCCTGTGTCAGACTTTTCAAGTGTCCTGTAGTTCCCTTTTTCGTATCGTATATCAAACCTGCAATTAAAAAACTTTTTAAACAAAGACCAATTCGTCTTTTTCGAACAAAGAGACATTTTCTATAGAAATTTATCTCTTTTCGAACAAAGAGAAATTTTCTATAGAAATTTCTCTCTCTTTAAACAACGAAAAATTTTCTATAGAAATTTATCTCTTTCGAACAAAAAGAGAAATTTTCTATAGAAATTTATCTCTTTTCGAACAAAAAGAGAAATTTTCTATAGAAATTTATCTCTTTTCGAACAAAGAGAAATTTTCTATAGAAATTTATCTCTTTTCGAACAAAGAGAAATTTTCTATAGAAATTTATCTCTTTTCGAACCAAGAGAAATTTTCTATAGAAAATTTATCTCTTTTCGAACAAAGAGAAATTTTCTATAGAAAATTTATCTCTTTTCGAACAAAGAGAAATTTTCTATAGAAATTTATCTCTTTTCGAACAAAGAGAAATTTTCTATAGAAATTTATCTCTTTTCGAACAAAGAGAAATTTTCTATAGAAATTTATCTCTTTTCGAACAAAGAGAAATTTTTCGAAAATTAACTTTTCTCTCTGTCTCTCTGCTTCTCTTGTGCTCTTAGTTGTTAGTTTTGTTACAAAAAGTCGTGTAGTAATTAATTGCAAAATCATAATTTACAGACACTTCCTATTCCGCTATAGAAATAATAAAAAAAAACTTTAATACTCTGAGTACTTAACCCATCTGTTTCCTTTCTCGTCCTGTTTGTTGGTGTAAATGTCTGTATTTTTTAATGGTTTTTAATTTTGTGCTGTTTTTTTCTCTTGTAACCACAAGGTAAATCTGTCTGTATTTGATACCTCCTTCTGGAACAGAAAACTCAAGCAAGCGAATCATTTAAATTTTATAAACTCAACCAGATATTTCTTTCTTCTCACGATTTTATAGTCGTTTTTCTGTTTTACACCGTGTTTTTTTTCTCTCCTCTTTTAACTTCCTTTCTTTGGTGATTACTTGCACTTTAAACCAAATAAATAACAGAGCAAAAAAACAACAAGAGGAGGAAATGTAAAGATGACTTATATACTCTTGGGTGGGCTGCCACACACACTCACACACATACTGATATTCAATATGTATGAGTCCGCGTCAAGCCAATGAATCATATTAGTAGTTGGAAACATTTTACAGTTAAAAGGATGAAGTAAAAGCAAACGAAGATGATGAGTTGAACTTAAATTATTATATTAATAATGCTTGCATGCTTGGAATGATTATAGGAAAATTATGGGAAGTCAAGAAATGAAGAAGAATGAAGAGCAGAGCAGAGCATAAGAAAATTTACACTTTTAAGGTGAATTAAAAATATAAATTAATTTATAGCAGAAATGCGAAATATTTACGTTAAATTTTAAAACAAAATTTAAGAGAATTTTCTTAAGAAATTTCTTTTTAAATAAGAGAAAACTTGTTTAAAAAAGAGACAAATTTCTATAGAAAATTTGTTTAAAGAAGAGATAAATTTCTGTAGAAAACTTCTCTTGGTACAAAAAGAGATAAATTTCTATAGAAAATTTCTCTTGGTTCAAAAAGTAATAAATTTCTATAGAAAATTTCTCTTGGTTCAAAAAGAGATAAATTTCCATAGAAAATTTCTCTTGGTTCAAAAAGAGATATATTTCTATAGAAAATTTCTCTTGGTTCAAAAAGGGATAAATTTCTATAGAAAATTTCTCTTGGTTCGAAAAGAGATAAATTTTTATAGAAAATTTCTCTTTGTTCATAAAGAGATAAATTTCTATAGAAAATTTCTCTTGATACAAAAGAGATAAATTTCTATAGAAAATTTCTCTTTGTTCAAAAAGAGATAAATTTCTATAGAAAATTTTTCTTGATACAAAAAGAGATAAATTTCTATAGAAAATTTCTCTTGATACAAAAAGAGATAAATTTCTATAGAAAATTTCTCTTGATACAAAAAGAGATAAATTTCTATAGAAAATTTCTCTTTGTTCAAAAGAGATAAATTTCTATAGAAAATTTCTCTTTGTTCAAAAGAGATAAATTTCTATAGAAAATTTCTCTTTGTTCAAAAAGAGATAAATTTCTATAGAAAATTTCTCTTTGTTCAAAAAGAGATAAATTTCTATAGAAAATTTCTCTTTGTTCAAAAAGAGATAAATTTCTATAGAAAATTTCTCTTTGTTCAAAAAGAGATAAATTTCTATAGAAAATTTCTCTTTGTTCAAAAAGAGATAAATTTCTATAGAAAATTTCTCTTTGTTCAAAAAGAGATAAATTTCTATAGAAAATTTCTCTTTGTTCAAAAAGAGATAAATTTCTATAGAAAATTTCTCTTTGTTCAAAAAGAGATAAATTTCTATAGAAAATTTCTCTTTGTTCAAAAAGAGATAAATTTCTATAGAAAATTTCTCTTTGTTCAAAAAGAGATAAATTTCTATAGAAAATTTCTCTTGATACAAAAAGAGATAAATTTCTATAGAAAATTTCTCTTGATACAAAAAGAGATAAATTTCTATAGAAAATTTCTCTTTGTTCAAAAAGAGATAAATTTCTATAGAAAATTTCTCTTTGTTCAAAAAGAGATAAATTTCTATAGAAAATTTCTCTTTGTTCAAAAAGAGATAAATTTCTATAGAAAATTTCTCTTTGTTCAAAAAGAGATAAATTTCTATAGAAAATTTCTCTTTGTTCGAAAAGAGATAAATTTCTATAGAAAATTTCTCCTGGTTCAAAAAGAGATAAATTTCTATAGACAATTTTCTCTTGGTTCAAAAAGAGATAAATTTCTATAGAAAATTTCTCTTGGTTCAAAAAGAGATAAATTTCTATAGAAAATTTCTCTTTTTATCGAAAATCCCTTTTTGTTAGAAAAGAGACAAATTTCTATAAATAGTTTCTCTTAAAATCAATAAAAACTCTCTTCATAAAAACATTCTTCTCAAAATACATGCTGGAGTAGTTTGTTCTCTTAAATGGTTTTTCTTTAAATTGATTTTTTTAAAATGATCCGAAATAAGACTCTTTTTCCTTTATTTTACCTTTGGCTGTAAAATTCTACATTAAGTACAATTGAAACCTTGAATTATCCATATAAATTTCAATAAAATTTTAAGAATTTTAATTGAAAAAAGTAAAAGCCCTGGGGTATGCTTTATTTTTAACAGTATTTCAAACAAACATTTACGAATGGGATGGAGAAGGGGCAGAAAAGAGACGGGAATTGTGTATTTTGTAGTTGGCAAATTAATTGTTATTTAATTAATTGTTTTTGTGTAGTTTGTTACATAAACAAATAAGATATTTACATTGAAATTTACAACTGCAGAGAGTAAATGAAAAGGAAACAGGAAAAATACTTTTTTAAATGTTATAACAGAAATGTAGGTTGTAACCCTTAAGGTATGCTTTGAAATATATACATTTATATAAATAAAAGTATACTTTAAAATGTTTGAAGAGATATTGAAATTAAAGAATTTTAAAGTGAAATGAAATTTGATAAAAAAGAAAGTTTTCAAATTAAATATTAAAAAGCTTTTTCACTTAAAATTTATAAGGAAATTTAAAATTCAATACTTCTGTAAGCTTTTCAATTGTAACATACTTTTGGGGTTTTTCTAACAAGCAGAAAAACGCTAAAATTTAAAATCATGTTTGCCAAAAGAGCAAAATCCCCTCCCCCTCTTCTTTTACCTAATAATTTTCTATGGAAGACCTTTAAAGTCATTTGGGTGTTGGAGTGGGAGTTAACGCCATAACCTTTTCATATATTTTGTTGTCTATAACATGAATGTGCAATATTTCTATTAAATAACTAGAGAAAAATGCAAGACATTTTTCCAGTTATTCATTCATTGTAAAGAAAATTCCCATGAAATGGATGAAAAGGCCAAACAAATATGGAAATATTTCTCTTTTTTCATTTCATAGAAAAGAACAAGAAACGGAAATGAGTTTTTATATGAAATAGCAACGTAAAATCGATTATGCAAACACGCAAACAACAAAAATATCTGCCACACAAATAAACCCAAAATCTATTCTATTTAAATACGAATCTATAATAATTTCACTCTTCAATCTTTTACTGAACACGCAATTTATTTAAATGCAAACAAATTATTATTAAGGGTCCTAAAAGAAAAGAGTTCGAAGAAGAGTATAAAATAAAATTTGCAAATTACAAAAAAAAAAGAAGACCAAAAATTTTAAATTATAAAAACTTTTCTTAAGGAAAATCTACGGATCTCTTTTCTAGCAAAAAGAGAAAATTTCTATAGAAATTTATCTCTTTTCTAACAAGAAGAGAAAATTTTCTATAGAAATTTATCTCTTTTCTAACAAGAAGAGAAAATTTTCTGTAGAAATTTATCTCTTTTCTAACAAGAAGAGAAAATTTTCTGTAGAAATTTATCTCTTTTTCTAACAAGAAGAGAAAATTTTCTATAGAAATTTATTTCTTTTCTAACAAGAAGAGAACATTTTCTATAGAAAAGTGTCTCTTTTCCAGCAGAGAGAAATTTTGTTTTAGAGTAATTGTTCTTTTAATTAATTGGAAATTCTTTAGAGAAATTTTCTTTTACTTGAAGAGAGTTTCTTTTCTTTACTGAATCACATTTTTTAAAGACATTTTTTATTTTTGAAGCTCCTTTTAGAGATTTTTTTCACTTAATTTGTAAGTTTCCAGACCTGTATTTACCTAAAAGTATACTGTGGTTTTTAATTTTTATAATTTCACTTTGATGATGATTTTGTTTTTTATAATTTTTTTTTTTATTCTTTTTCAGACAAAAAAATTAAATCGTTAATATTTTTTTGAAGCTGTAAAAGTTTATTTTGTTTAGCTAAGTAGTCTGCTCACTTAATATAAAAAAATATATTGCATACTTCTTGGCTTTTTGGGAATTTCTTTAAAACATTCTAACGGGCTTAAATATTTAACAAACTTTTCTCTCAACAAGTCAGCGAGTACGTTATATTTTTTTTACATAAATGAAAAATTTAAAGCATATTTTTAGGTTGTTGTTTTAAAGGAAATGTAAAGCATATCAAAAGGAGCTTTTACAAAATAAAAATATTAAATTTTTAAATTGTTTAAGGTCATTTGGAAAACATTTGATTATGATGCAATATTTTATACTAAATGTGTGTGTAATAGAAAAAAAATAGTAAAGAGGAGGAAGAAGGAAGAGTACAAGGTTGGTGTAGCAAATCAAAGACAATGTAATGGAATGATAACGAGCAGGTAGAGAGTAACGTAACATTTAACTGCTGCTGATGATAATGATAATGTGATAATGATGTTTTGGCTATTAGATTTGTGTGGCTAAAACGTGTGTCATCAAACTGTGTTAATATTGCCATCACCTTGACACAAGGTGTGTCGCCTAACTGCTTGTTGTTATATTCTTAAGCACACACATACACACATATACACACATTCATAGAAACACAGACAAAGACTTTTTCTTTAAGTTCAAATGCGTTGGATATTTTTGTTTGGTTTGTTGAGTGGGTGGCGGCGGTGATGGTGGTGGTGGTTTTGGGTGAAATTTACTTAGGTCTCTTAAATATCAAAATCGATTGTTTTTGTTCGTTTTCCTTGAGCCTTTCAA
This sequence comes from Cochliomyia hominivorax, assembly GCA_004302925.2. Taxonomy (NCBI): domain Eukaryota; kingdom Metazoa; phylum Arthropoda; class Insecta; order Diptera; family Calliphoridae; genus Cochliomyia; species Cochliomyia hominivorax. Next base: position 93,062,536 of record PYHX02000413.1, on the reverse strand, counting down.
TGTACATTGTAGAACATTATAGACAAAGGCTGCCTTAAAGTAAGTACGTAGAGGTAATGATGTTTTGTAAGACCATAACGAATTTTAGACACCTTAAAAAGGTAATTTTCTTAAATTAATAAAATTTTCTTCTTTTTTTCGAACTTTCCTTTGTTATGGGTCCATAACTATAACAAACAATTTGGTTAAATTTCATGGCATTCGAAATATTAGAATGGCCTCTAGACTCAAAGAAAGACAGATGGACATTTGCATGGAAAAGTGTTAGTTAAAATTTTCCTTCGCTTGGTTGAGTAAATCTCAGAAATCGCTCTATACCTTTTGTATATAATAACGGATTTTGAAGATTTTTAATATGAAGATACCTAAGACTATAACAAACATTTTCAATAGATTTCTTGGAATTCGAGATATTCGTGTGACCTACAGTTTCAAGGGAAAACAGACATTTGAATTTAAAAGTGTTAGTCTAAATTTTCTTTAGCGTGATTAAGGTAGTCTTAGAAATCGGTGTATAACTATTCTAGACTTTAACCGATTTTGTAGATTTTCAATATGAAGATAACTAAAACTATAACAAATAATCTGGCAAAATTCCATGGCATTCGAAATATTAGAGTGGTCTCTAGACTCAAAGAAAGACAGATGGACATGTCTATTGAAAATGTATTGAATTTTTACTTTGATAAGATTGTGCTAATCTTAGAAATCGGTATATAGTTTTTCTATTTTTAAACCGATTTGGTGGATTTTCAATATTAAGAGACCTAAAACTTTATAAGATAATTTGGATAAATTTCATGGTCTTCAAGAGATTAGTGTGGCCTATAGTGTAAAGGAAAGACAGAAGGACATAAATTGCTAAACATTACAAACAAAGTGAGAAATTTAATATACCTTCATTCACCGCGTGAGGTGTTGAAGTGTATAATTTGGGAAGTAAAGAAACATTAAACCAAAGTTTGACGCACGCACCTTAAGACGTTATTTTTTATAATGTTTTGATTCGTAAGTTTCTTTAGAAGTTTTTCTTTACAAATTTTTTTTGTTGTTTCGTAAAGAAAATTTATCCAAGAATATTGTTTTTGTATTGTGTTGTTGTTATTGTTGTTATTTTAGTGTTTGTAGTTTGATTTTATGATTATTTTGTTGTTGTTGTTTCATTTGAGATTTCTTTTTCTGTGTTATTGTTGTTGTTACAATAACGAGGTTGTAAAAATTTATATAATTTTTTTTTTCCATTCGTTATTGTTGTTGTGGGGTCAGTGTAGTTAGCACCTGGGGACTAATTAATGGTATCATTTACTGCTTTGGTTTTTTTTATACTCACACCACCACAAGTGGTGAAGAGGGTGTGTTAACTTTGTCATTCCGTATGTAACGCTTCCTTCATCTTTCGTCTTTTTCACATCCACAGAACTTGAGAGATCTCAATGAAATTTGTCCTGAGAGTTTGTTACAGTCCTGAGAAGTTTTCTATTTAAAACTGGCAAAATCGGAGAGATTTTCATATATTGTAATTTCATAATGTACATACTTCACACACATTTGTGTTGTAGGCTATTGAAGATTCGGCATAGCCGAATATATTGTTCTTACCTGTTTTTACTTTATATTTCTAAGGGTTTTTTTCTGCCGTTTTCGTTTTACTTATTTATTTCAAATATTAGCAAATATTCGACGGAACATTACTTCATTTTGCCCAAGAACCTTGTAATAGATGATGTCATTTAATATCAAGGAATAGAACAAAAGCAACTATAAAGAGAACAAAGAAATATAAATATTTTATATCGATGTCTAAATCTATTTAAATAAAGATTTATTTCTTTTGATTTAATTTATAGAAGGTTTACAGGGTCATTAGTCTAATATATATATATAAATCTAGAGCTTGAAGGCAAAGAACACAGCATGATATAATTCTTGCAAAAGAACTGTAATCTTATAATGACTAAAGAAAATTAAGTTAAAAAACCCATTCAAATAAAAACTGAAACCTAAAGATATGTTACACTTTTTATACTCAAAATTATAAAGGATTTCGAAAGGCCTAAATAGTTATGGTAACAATTTAATATCTTACGAATTTATTTTAGCTTTTAAATCAACTTAAAGTGGGCAATGAAAACTATTTAAAGAGTGAAACCTTAAACTAAAAGTATGCTACACTTTTTTTATAATCTTAATTATAGACAATTTCTAGGACTTAAATAATAATTGTAACAAAAATTGTAATTCCTTTATAATTTCATAGTGGAAAAAAAACTCTTATTTGCTTTTTCTAAGCATTCGAAAGTAGGCTAAGAAAAATATTCCAATGGTGAAGCATAAAGGTAGGCTTAACTTTTATTAGTTTTTAACCTAAAAGATACTAACAGCTTCACAAATAAAATAAAAAAAAAAACTTGTTAAAAAATAAAGAAAATTAAACAAAATTAAATGATTTCTTTAACCCCTAAAAGTATACTTTTTAAATTTATTCAATTTTTCACTTAAAATTCAATTTTTCACTAAAAAATTCAATTTTTCACTAAAAATTCAATTTTTCACTAAAAAATTCAATTTTTCACTAAAAATTCAATTTTTCACTAAAAATTCAAATTTTCACTAAAAATTCAATTTTTCACTAAAAAATTCAATTTTTCACTAAAAATTCAATTTTTCACTAAAAATTCAATTTTTCACTAAAAATTCAATTTTTCACTAAAAATTCAATTTTTCACTAAAAATTCAATTTTTCACTAAAAATTCAATTTTTCACTAAAAATTCAATTTTTCACTAAAATTAAATTTTTCACTAAAAATTAAATTTTTCACTAAAAATTCAATTTTTCACTAAAAATTCAATTTTTCACTAAAAATTCAATTTTTCACTAAAAATTCAATTTTCACTAAAAATTCAATTTTTCACTAAAAATTCAATTTTTCATTAAAAATTCAAATTTTCAATAAAAATTCCCAATTTTCACAAAAAATCCTACTTTTCCAATTTACAACTTTAAATTATTTTAATGCAAAAATATTTTATGTAAATTATCCTAAAAGTAGACTTCATAAATTACTCTATTTATGTTTATTAGATTTTCCTGCCTTTAAAAAATAAAAAATTAAAATTTAAATATTTCCAAAATCGTTAAAAATAATAAAATTTGCTAAAATTTATTTCTTTTTCCCTTCAGTTTTCTCCCCAGAATTTAATTTAAATAAATCTTTAACAAAATCCCATAAATTTCTTGATTTTAATAGCATTTTCCGTTTCTCTCGTTTTTTTGTTTTTTTTCGTTTGGTTTAGTTTATTAATTTCACTTAATTTCACTTCACTTTACTTTCCACTTAACAAAGGCAACCCAGTAAACAATTAACGATTTTTATATTCCTTTCACGTTTCCCCGAAATTATTATACAACAATATGGGGATTTTATTTTAGAAAGATTAAATATTAAATAAAATATACATTTCGGTCATATTTATATGATCATCCGCATAAAATTCTTAATAATTCCATTATTTTTCCAAAGAGCTGAAAAAAAAAAATTAAAAACAAATTTGTTTCTCGTTTAGAAAAAACCTCATCATATTGATAGCATACTTTTCGGTGTTGCTTATGAACAAAAAATTAAAATATTGATCAAAATTTTTGTTTTATTTAAAATTTTCATCACGTTTATTTTTCCGAAATATTTAACAAAACAAAATAAAAAAATAACTGAAAACATTTACACAAATTCAGCCAAGCAGAAAAGTTACTGTAAATCTGAAAACTGTTTAATAAATGTGAAAAGTTAAAACCCCTGAAAGTAGTCTAGAGGAAACAAAACCACTGAAAGGGAAATACGTCGCTTTCTTTTTTTGGTTTTTTATGTTTATTTAACAAAATCGATTTATGAACTTTCGGTTACAAAATTATGTACTTGATTTTAAGTTTTAATGAAATTTTGAGCAAAAAATAACAGGTTACGCCTTTTATAAGGTTAAAAAGTTGTAAAGTTGCCACAAAATAAAAATTTGCATGAGCAAATGAGCAGAGCTATTAAATTAAAGAAATAATCTTTTAGTAAATATTTTTATATTTGAGAAAAAGATTATGATAATAATTGTAAATTAAAGTAAAGCATACATTTAGGGGTAATCATAAAAAGTCAACTTATTGGGATAATGAAAAAATGTTTATGAGTCAACAATAAGTTTAATTCCAATAAAAATTATATAACTAAATATCTACAATTAACATTCATTTGTAATTAATATCAAGTAATTAAAACTGTTTCAAAAGCATACTTATAGGAGCACCAATGAAAAGTGTAATAGAAGTAGACTCGAGAAATGAAAACCCTTAAGACAGATGATATCGTTTACTATTACTAAATGTTTTTTATCGATATCAAAATCTATTTAAATAAAGATTTATTTGTTGTCATGTTTTGTTTGGGAGAGTTTGGCGTATACTATTTGAATCATTTCATGATATACAGAGTCACAGTTAAGGATATTTATGACAGGAAACACAGCTTGATATAATTCCTGCAAAAAAGAAAAAAGAGAAAGTAATAATGACTGGTAATATATTTAAATTCAAGAGAATTAAGCTAAAGATTTTAGTTTTATTTATTTTTATTAAAATAGATGGAAATAACAGCAGCTTAAAGTAGGCTATAGTTTTTGGTTTTTAAATTTTAAGGAATTTATAAAAACGTAATAATAATTGTAATAATATAGTGAATTTTGAACATTTTTACAGTTTTAAAATGATGATTATTTTAAGCGCCTAAAAATATGCTATAATTTTTTTTAAATAATGAATTCTTAAGGTATACTACTCTTTAGTCGAAACCACTTTTGAAATAAATTAACAAATCTATCAGTTTAAAAGATTATTAATTAAAACAAATATATTTTGACTCAACTCACATTAAAAAATATAACCTAAAAGTATACTATACATTTTAGAACTTAAAAAATAATATCTAAGAGCTTAAAAAAATTTTGTAATAATTTTATAAATCGTAGAAAATTGAAGCAATTAACAATATCATATAGGACTTTTTTAATTGACTAAAAATATACCATAGAAGTTACTCTTAAAGGATATCTTAAAGTACACCTCCAGCTTTTTAATTAAGACGAAAATAAGACAATATCGATTTGTGAAACTGGAATGAAATGGATTTATAAATAAAAGAACACTTTTCGAATGTCTTTATCCAAAAAGTAGGCTACATTTTTTAATTGCAGTTTAAAGTTTTAATCTTAAAACTTAACATAACTTCTGGCAGCATTGGGGACAAATCAAGAAAATTATCAAAATAGGGCAACTTCTTAAGAAGCCTAAAAGTAGCCTTCAAATGATTTTTTCATTATTCCAAAAATATAGTGAAATTTTTAAGTGAACTTCAATAACAAATTATTAAATGATATATAGAGAACAAACAAATTTTATGAAAAAGAATGTTTTATAAAAACTAAATAATATTGTTATTGAGCCAAAAAGTAGGCTATATTTTTTTTAAACTATTAGAACATTCTTTATTTGGACTTTATTACAAGAAAATGCTAGCAACTGTAGGAATAATAAGAAAAATAATATTTACAGAACTATACAAAAAAATTAATTTAAATAAGCCTGAAGGTATGCTCTTCAATTGTAATAAACTTTAAGATATGCTAACTTTTAGCAGTGTTAAGTATTAAGAAATATAAAAAAATAAATAAGTCATAGAAATCATAGATTTGATAATGAAAAGCCTCACAGTAGGCTATTTATTTTAGTTCTATAGAACAGTTTTAGCTGAGAATTTAATAAATTTCAACAAACGTTTAGTAGTGAATTAATAAAACAACAAGGAATTAGAACCACGAACAAATTACAGCACATTCCTTAAAACTTATTATAACAATTTTCTATAATAATAGATTTACTTATTTAAATTCTAATAAGCCTTAAGATAGGCTACACTTCTTGAAGTATTATTATTTTACATATTAAAAATTTGAAATTGTGGCTGTTAAGGAATTTTAGAAATTTAATAATATTGCTTAAGGGCCTAGAAGTGTGCTTTAACAAAAATTTGCTAAATTTTCAATTAAAAGAAAAAAACTAAAAAAGAACCTACAAATATGTCATTTAGAAACTACTGTTAATAGATTTAATTACCGAAATTGTTCTGAGCCTTTACTTTTTGTTATTTTAAATTTAAAAAGTCATAAAAATTAATTTTGTAATTATTCATAAATAAATAATTATTTTAAGAGCCTTAAGGTATGCAATAGTTTTTAATATGATTACTTATAATTACAAATGATTACAAATAATTTTCTCATATATTGGAAAATCAATATATTTTTATCATTAAAAATTTGTGTTTGATAAAAAATAACTTTAATTCATTTTGTTTTTTATCCTCCATAAAGTATGTCATATAAATTGAAATTGGTTTTCCCTAAAGTAGGCAACAAAAGTCAAGTCAAATTTATTACTAATTTATTTTAAATGTTTTAATAAAGAAAATAAAAGAATTCAAATTGAAAAACACAGTTTTATAAATTTATTATAAAACTAAAAATTTAAGTAGTTTTTCAGTTAAATGTCCAATTAAACGACATGAGCTTAGTCGGTGATCACTTATAATTTTTCTAAAAATTTCAATATATGTTTCATTAAATAATCGTTATTGAAAAAATGTCAAGATTATTTAATTTTATTTTATGTTTTTTGATACGCCCTAAAGTAGGCCGTATAAATTGAAATTAATGTTGTTGTAAAGTAGGCAATAAAAATCAAATGAACTTAAAAAATTCTAGTTTCTTTTAAATGCTGTAATATTCATCTGAATATTTATTTAATCAGAACTTTAATGAAGAAAAACGCTGAATCTGTGATACAAAGTTAAAGTCAAGAAAATATACTTTTTCATAAAATATTGTGATTTTTTAAAATTATGTCCACATTAAGAAAAAGTACTTTTTTAAGTTAGACTGTAGAAATTTATCAAAAATCTTATTTCACTTTACAAAATAAAAAACTCAATTTATTAATTTTAGCCAGATTTGAGAAAAGGAGAGCAATTTGCGATATTAGTTTGTAATATTTATTATGAAATAACGTACATTAAAATAAAATCTTAAATGTAATATTTTATTTGAAGCATTAAAAAAAACATGTTTTATTGCACCTTAAAATAGGCAATAGAAAATAAATCCCATTTTGCCTTAAAGTAGGTCATAAAAAGTAAAATCTTCTTTGCCCGAAAATAGGCTTTAGAAATTAAACTTCATTTTTATAAAACATGTCACAGAAATTGATGTCCTTCTTTGCCCTAAAGTAGGCTTTGGAAAATAATATTTTGTGTTTTGACTTAAATTACAAATTTAATTAAAACATTTCAATTATAAAACTTAATTTTAACTAAACAAATTTTCAATAATAAAGTCGTTATCACTAAAAAAGCAAAACGTTGAAAAATAAATTTCTAACTTTAAACCATAATTGTGATATTTTTCCACACTTAAAACTCTTAAGGGACCCCAACCATAATAACACTTATGCTGACACTTCACAATAACAAAAACCGTCCAAGAATTTTATTTTTATAACCTCATATTTATAGCCGTTCTGCTCTACCTCTAACTTGAATATATTTTTTAACTAATAATAACACAAATTTAATAATGGAAAAAAATAAGAAAGTTTCTTAAGGGAATATAAGACCCCCCAACCCCTGTCCCTTGATTCACTTAAATCAAATAAAAACTAAAATAAAGAAGGATTCCACAAGATGACACATTTCCTTCAAAGTTAAGGCAAGACAACTTTTTTTTCTCTCTCTCTCTCTCTTTCTGTCATCCTCATCTTTGCCTTTGACGTTAAGACAACCTATACACAGTGATTATTTTGTTAAGCTTTTTACAAAGATAAACCAAGAAAAAATGGAAGAATGTTTGACATAAAGCAGCAGAAAGCAAAGCAAAGCAAAAAGGAGAAAAAAATAACAATCCCCTGATATTGATACCAAAGTCTGGTAAACAAAAAATGCTGAAAAAAGAAGAAAAGTGAAAAAACAGAAGTTTGTTTAAGCTTAAAGTTAAGAAAACGTGTTAAAATTTTAGCTTAATATCCTTAAAGTATGCTATAGTTTTTATTTGTTTTTTTCTTCACTGTTTTTTCTTGAAAACAACCTGCAAGACAAAGAAAATCCCTTAAGAAAAGTGTTAAGAAGGACCAAATAAAGAAAAAAGATGTATTTCTCCGAAGAACAAAAAAAAATATATAGTTAAAGTCATTTTATAGTTTTTGTCAGTGTAAATAATGAAAAAGGAAAGATTGAATTTTTATAACACAATTTTATTTTTAGACATTTCACTTAGTTTTTCAATAAAAGGAAAAACCATATTTAGAAAAAAGTGCTACAAGAAATCACTCTTTAAAGTCATTTTTATAAAACACCTTTATTTAGAAATAAATAAAAATTTCGCATATTTAAAACCATTTTTACTTTTAAACATCACAGATCTACATTATTTCACAATTAAGTAAAAAATATAAATGATTACAAATTAAAGTTATTTTCTAAATAACAGCCATTTCTGAAAAACTGCAGTTAGATTCAAATTTCCAAAATTTTTTCCAAATAATTTGAAAAGAAGTAAAAATTCAGTGTTTTAGAAGAAATCACGTATTAAAGCCATTTTCTCAGTACCAGCTTCTCTTCAATAACATATGAAAATTTTGTATATTTGAAAAAATTTAAGTATTAACGGTCGCAAATTTATAGTTTCTTAAGATTTGTGGAAAATTTTCAATGATCACAAATTAAGCTTATTTTCTTAATATCAGCTTTTTGTAAGAAACTACTTATACTTTCAATGTAAATTTTATAGTAGATGAAAAAACAAATATTTGTTAGCGTTTTACAGGAAAATCACTTATTAAAGTCGTTTTTCCAGCGCTAGCTTCTTTTCAGAAATGTATAAAATATTTCTCTATTTAAAAACTATTTTCAGTACATAACTTTGAATGATAAAATATCTAAATTTTTTAAGGTTTATCAACACCTTTAAGTTGATCACAAATTAAGCTTATTTCTAAATAAAAGCTCTTTGTAGTCACTCATTAAAGTAATTTTCTCATTGCCAGCTTCATTTATAATTATACAAAAATTACATATATTTAAAGCAATTTTCAGAGTGATCACAGACCTATGGTTTCTTATGCTAATCTGGAAAATATGTGATCACAGATTAAAGTTTTTTTCTAAAAAACGATTTAGAATTTCAATGAATTGTTTAAAATTTTTAATATAGAAAAATATAATAAAAAATAATAAACGAATACATTTGTGCTATAAAAAATCTTCTATTTTAGTCATTTTCCCCTCTTTACAAAAAAAATATGTTCAATATTTTAAAATATTTTCATATTGAAAAATTAACTCATCACAGATTAAGCTTATTTTCTAAATATGAGAATCTTGTGAAAAATTACAGTTATTAATAGTTTAATACAAAAATCACTTGTTTCAGTCATTTTCTCCTGTTTAACAAAAATATATAAAAATTTTCAATATATAAAACTTTTTTTATTTTATAACAACAAAAGAGCCCAGAGCTTCATTTCCTTAACTTATATTGAAAATAAAGTGATCACAGATTAAGCTTATTTTCTCAATAAAAGCCTTATAAGAGAACCCCAAAATTTTTTTGTTTTCTAAGTAATAATTTAAAAAATAGATTTTCAAGGAAAATTACAATAAAAGAAATTAACATATATTTGTTAGTATGATAGAAAAAATCACTTATTTCAGTCATTTTCTCATATTTTACAAAAATATGGAAAGAAAAAAATTTATATATATTGGAAATAACTTTAAAGCATTAAATATCGATATTTTCTTTAGTTTTATGGAAAAATAAAGTAATCACAGATTAATGTTATTTTCTCAATAACAGCCTTATAAAAGAAGTCATAACTATTTTATTAATTTTGATTTTAGAAAAAAATATATTCAACAGAACTGCAAATTGTATATAAAATTGTTTGATAAAAAATCACTTATTTCAGTCATTTTCTCTCAAATACAATATACAAACATTTTCTATATTAAAACTATTTTCAGTTTAACAAGTTTAAGGTTATCACAGAATTATAGTTCCTTAAGTTTTCAAAAAAAAAATATAAGTGATCTCAAATTATGCTTATTTTCTAAGTAAAAGCATTTTAAAGACTTTAACTAATTTGAATTTTCTTAAAATTTAAAAAATTACAATAAAGTAAAATAAAAATAAAGGAGATTTTGCTTCCATTTCAATTTCTCCTTAAAAAAATCGATTTTTTATATAAAAAGTCTTATTTTTTTAATTTCTTTTTCAAACTTTTTTTAAAGTCCTTTGATTTTCATCTAAATTCCTTTGATTTTTGTGTTAAGTTTAATTAAAATCTTTATTGCCATAACATCTCTAATAACAAGGATTTTAATTTAAATTTTCGTCTTACAATAATTTGATATTTAGTGTTGCCTTTCAACCTATTTCCTCTTATCATCATATTAAGCCTTCTTTGTGTCTTTCGCTTTTGAAATAAAATTTTAATGTTCTTAACCAGTTGTGCCAATTTCCCCAGAAACCACATTAATTAAAACATAACAACCAATTTGAGACAAAAGATGGAAATTTCCTTATAATTGTTTAATCTTGTTTCTGGATTTTCTCATACGAAACAAAATAAAATAAAGAGTAAGAGAGTGTCTGTATCAGGGTAAATAGTTGAGCATACTTTGAGGTGGTTTTGTATTTTTTATTTAAATAAAATAAATTGAAATTAAACTTTGTTTTTGTTATAAAAGTTCAAAATAAAAAATTTACTAAAATTTGTTTTTTATGACACAATTTTTATTTTATTTCTCAACTTTCCACTTTTCACATTTTGTAACCCTTAAAGTATCCTACACTATTTTGAATTTAAAATAATTGCTAACAACAACTGTATACATGTATGATTATGTGTTGAATATATGAAAAAAACTATTTTTCTAGTTTAAGCACAATTTCATTATAAACATTTTAATTTTTTTCTATTGAAAACTGCTAAGCGGTAAATAACTTTTCTAGTTAAAAACCCCCA
>PYHX02000413.1:92988656-93051319 GCA_004302925.2 Cochliomyia hominivorax | reverse complement strand
TGTGTAGATTTTATTATAATACATTTATTTTATTATTTTTATAGTTGTATGTGTCTCTGTGCGTGTATGTGTTTATATAGGTGTGAGAAAATAATACCAAATATCAACAGAAAACAAAAATATAAACGTTTCTAAGGATAAAAATGAGTTTATGTGTTGATGACATTGATTGTAGTCAATGAAGCTGAAATTGCAATAATCATAAAGTATTTTCTATAGTTGTAGTTGTGGTTGTTTACGAACATTAAGCACCGTTATATTATCACACTTTTTGCCTCTTTCTTTTCTCTCTCTTCAATAGGCCAATGAAACGTATAAAATAAACTAACGGTGAAAGTATAGAAATAATGTTTCTGACAATAATAACAATAGTAAACATTAGAAGGCAGAAGAAAAGAGAGAGAGAGAGAAATAACACACACACACATATCTGTCTGCAATGTTGTTTAGTGTGTGTTGAAAATGTTGACACACATGATTAAATACATGTTTTGTGGCTTAAATGCTGACAAATGTTTGTTTGTGTCAAAATTGAAATGAGAGAATGAAAACAAAAAATATTGCTAAAATAGATTAAATGACTCACAATTATGACATTTCATTAGTAGACAAAATACAGCATACTTTTAGGCTTAATATAATATTTATTAAGAAAGTCCAGTTAAAGGAGTTAAAATAAAAGAGAAACAAAGCATACTTTTAGGCGAATCAATACAATTTTTATAGTCTTTATAAATGAAAAAAGGCGTCAATTATTATTTCAATAAACAAATTTTATTGATTTTATTACATTTTTCCACTTCAAAAATTCTTTGAAAACGGAACCAAATCTTCCGGATTCTTTCCTTCAATAAACTTTAATTTTATTGTTTATTGATGAAATTGAATAAAAGAAAAACTTTTTCTCTCTTTTTTATTTATTTCATATTTTAATTTTATTTCAAAAGAATTTTTTTAACCTCAATTGAACTTAAAATGTAAACAATCGCTTAAAGGTAAATTACATTTGTTACAAGAGAGTCGTTGCTCTCTCTCTCTTTCTTTCCCTTTTTGCTCAAAGGAAAAAAATAGTAAAATATCTATGTGCGTATGTATAAAACAGTTTTGTTTGTATTGTGTTGGCTTGTTTGTTCTCATTATTTATGCAAGTTTGTCTCGAGGTAACTGAAAACGTGAGAAAGAATTTATTTCTTTTATTATTTATTTTCTAGAAACTTTTATTTTCTATAGAAAAAAATAACAAAACTTTTTTATAGTGTGAAAAGTTAATATTTGCTTGGTCGCTTTTTCTATTGTTTCACAATAATTCCGCACACCTACAAAGATTCCTCCCCCATCTGGAGATGCTTTTGGAAGCCTTCAATCGAATTCTATAGAATTTTTTCAAAAAAGGAGCTTCATAACGGTATTGAAAGAAGAGATGAGCATATAATATATTTTATAGATTACGCTACAGTCTCTTCTATAGACTGTGATATGCTCGTTTTTTCTATAGAAATCATAAGATACATTTTTTATTGAAATCATCAACTATTTTTCTATAGAAATTTGTCTATTTTCTAACCAAGAAATATTTTGTACAAAAATTAGTTTCTTCTTTGAACAAAAAGCAAATTTTCTATAAAAAAGAGCAAATTTTCTATAGAAAATTGTCTCTCTTTTTTGAAAAAAGAGCAAATTTTCTATAGAAAATTGTCTCTCTTTTTTGAAAAAAGAGCAAGTTATTTAAAGAAAATTGTCACTAATTTTCTATAGAAAATTGTCTCTCTAAACAAAGAGTTAATTTTCTATAGAAAATTGTCTCTCTAAACAAAGAGTTAATTTTCTATAGAAAATTGTCTCTCTAAACAATTTTCTATAGAAAATTGTCTCTCTAAACAAAGAGTTAATTTTCTATAGAAAATTGTCTCTCTAAACAAAGAGTTAATTTTCTATAGAAAATTGTCTCTCTAAACAAAGAGTTAATTTTCTATAGAAAATTGTCTCTCTAAACAAAGAGTTAATTTTCTATAGAAAATTGTCTCTCTAAACAAAGAGTTAATTTTCTATAGAAAATTGTCTCTCTAAACAAAGAGCTAATTTTCTATAGAAAATTGTCTCTCTTAACAAAGAGCTAATTTTCTATAGAAAATTTTCTCTCTTTTTAAATCAAACCAAAACTTATAACTTTAATTAGCGATTTTAATGACCGTGTTTTTTTTCGCAAACACTCTCTGCCAACATCTTGTCGCGTTTTATTTTATTTAAATTTTTTTATTGTTTCACAATTTAAAAAAATTAAACTAACAACAATTTAATGGCGCTAAAAGGGAAACAATGTCATGTAACATGCAACTTTTATAACTTTACAACAATTATGATTGCTTTCTCTCTCTCCTCTCTTTCCTCGCTCTCACGTAATGCCTACCTTGTCATAAGGAAACTGTTTAATGACAGTTATGAAAAAAATTTTAATATAAATTTTTAATAAAAAAAGAAGTATTTTTGGGAAGAAAAACCTTTTTTTCAAAAGCAAAATACTTATTATTTTGTAAGAGATCTCTCGAGTATGTTGACATTTTGCTATAGAAATTGTAATATTTTTTTTTTTGAAGGGAAATAAAGTATAAAAGAAATATTGACAACCTTAAGATATGCTACAAAATATTAAATAACTTAAAAAATATGCAATGTTATGTTAAGGTACACAATGGAAGATAATACAAAGCAGGATGTCTTAAGAGAAAGAGAGATTTATTTAACCATAATAAAGAAAAGGAAGTACTAAAAATATGGAGTGATTCAAAATAAAGTCTTTTATATTTTAAATTGTTTATAGTGTTGCCTATCTTCTAGGCTTAAGTTTGCTATCTTCTATGCTTTAATATTATCTATCGTGTAGATAAATTATCTCGAATACAGTTTTGTTTACAGCGAAGTATAACCTACACCCCATGACCAAGTTTATTATGGTTTGTATAGCAGACCAGTCTATTGTCCGTAAAATAGTTATAACTATAATCTAGACAATAGTTTCTTTTGTAGTCTTTTTAAGAGTGTAGTCTTTAATCTAATCCTCATATCCTCAAGAAGCTAAAACTAAAAGTAATTATGTAATTTCTTGAAATGGAAGCTAAAAAAGTGTTCTTAAGTATTGCGTGTTTGAAGGCGTTCGCAAACAAAATATATTATTTTTGTAATAATATGTATGTATGTATCTGTGTGTGCCTGTGTCAGACTCTTCAAGTGTCCTGTAGTTAATTAAAAACTTTTAATTTTTTTTACCAACGAGAAATTTTCTATAGAAATTTGCCTCTTTTCGAACAAAGAGCAAATTTTCTATAGAAATTTGTCTCTTTTCGAACAAAGAGCCAATTTTCTATAGAAATTTATCTCTTTTCGAACAAAGAGCCAATTTTCTATAGAAATTTATCTCTTTTCGAGCAAAGAGAAATTTTCTATAGAAATTTATCTCTTTTCGAACAAAGAGAAATTTTCTATAGAAATTTATCTCTTTTCGAACAAAGAGAAATTTTCTATAGAAATTTATCTCTTTTCGAACAAAGAGAAATTTTCTATAGAAATTTATCTCTTTTCGAACAAAGAGAAATTTTCTATAGAAATTTATCTCTTTTCGAACAAAGAGAAATTTTCTATAGAAATTTATCTCTTTTCGAACAAAGAGAAATTTTCTATAGAAATTTATCTCTTTTCGAACAAAGAGAAATTTTCTATAGAAATTTATCTCTTTTCGAACAAAGAGAAATTTTCTATAGAAATTTATCTCTTTTCGAACAAAGAGAAATTTTCTATAGAAATTTATCTCTTTTCGAACAAAGAGAAATTTTCTATAGAAATTTATCTCTTTTCGAACAAAGAGAAATTTTCTATAGAAATTTATCTCTTTTCAAACAAAGAGAAATTTTCTATAGAAATTTGTATCTTTTCGAACAAAGAGCAAATTTTCTATAGAAATTTATCTCTTTTCGAACAAAGAGAAATTTTCTATAGAAATTTTTCTCTTTTCAAACAACGAAAAATTTTCTTTAGGAATTAGTCTCTTTTTTTTGTTTGTATAACTTCTCTTTAAACCTGCAGGGATCTGAAAATCCTCTCATTCTCTTAATACTAATAAAACTATTTAACATTATTTGAAACATGCAATCAATTCGAAGTAAAACAAAATTAACCTGAGTTCTCTTTTACATCCATAACTTATCTGTTCTGTTTTCGTGAAAAGAAAAAGTTAAGTGAAATCATAGTCCTTGTAGTCAAGTCCTTGTATACTTCCTTTCTAACTCTATTTAATAACAATATCCTGATTCTGACATATGCAACGTTTGTATTGTTAATAACGAAAATTAACTTTTTTCTCTGTCTCTCTGTCTCTCTGTTTCTCTTGTGCTCTTAGTTGTTAGTTTTGTTACAAAAAGTCGTGTAGTAATTAATTGCAAAATCATAATTTACAGACACTTCCTATTCCGCTATAGAAATTATAAAAAAAAAAATAACTTTAATACTCTGAGTACTTAACCCATCTGTTTCCTTTCTCGTCCTGTTTGTTGGTGTAAATGTCTTTATTTTTTTATGGATTTTTAATTTTGTGCTGTTTTTTTCCTCTTGTAACCACAAGGTAAATCTGTCTGTATTTGATACCTCCTTCTGGAACAGAAAACTCAAGCAAGCGAATCATTTAAATTTTATAAACTCAACCAGATATTTTCTTTCTTCTCACGATTTTATAGTCGTTTTTTCTGTTTTACACCGTGTTTTTTTCTCTCCTCTTTTAACTTCCTTTCTTTGGTGATTACTTGCACTTTAAACCAAATAAATAACAGAGCAAAAAAACAACAAGAGGAGGAAATGTAAAGATGACTTATATACTCTTGGGTGGGCTGCCACACACACTCACACACATATTGATATTCAATATGTATGAGTCCGCGTCAAGCCAATGAATCATATTAGTAGTTGGAAACATTTTACAGTTAAAAGGATGAAGTAAAAGCAAACGAAGATGATGAGTTGAACTTAAATTATTATATTAATAATGCTTGCATGCTTGGAATGATTATAGGAAAATTATGGGAAGTCAAGAAATGAACAAGAATGAAGAGCAGAGTATAAGAAAATTTTCACTTTTAAGGTGAATTAAAAATATAAATTAATTTATAGCAGAAATACGAAATATTTACGTTAAATTTTAAAACAAAATTTAAGAGAATTTTTTTAAAAAATTCTTTTAAAATAAGAGAAAACTTGTTTAAAAAAGAGACAAATTTCTATAGAAAATTTGTTTAAAGAAGAGATAAATTTCTGTAGAAAACTTCTCTTGGTACAAAAAGAGATAAATTTCTATAGAAAATTTCTCTTGGTTCAAAAAGAGATAAATTTCTATAGAAAATTTCTCTTGGTTCAAAAAGAGATAAATTTCCATAGAAAATTTCTCTTGGTTCAAAAAGAGATAAATTTCTATAGAAAATTTCTCTTGATTCAAAAAGACATAAATTTCTATAGAAAATTTCTCTTGATACAAAAAAAAAATAATAAATTTCTATAGAAAATTTCTCTTGATACAAAAAAAAAAAATAAATTTCTATAGAAAATTTCTCTTGATACAAAAAGAGATAAATTTCTATAGAAAATTTCTCTTGATACAAAAAGAGACAAATTTCTATAGAAAATTTTCTCTTTGTTCAAGAAGAGACAAATTTCTATAGAAAATTTTCTCTTTGTTCAAGAAGAGACAAATTTCTATAGAAAATTTTCTCTTTGTTCAAAAAGAGACAAATTTCTATAGAAAATTTTCTCTTTGTTCAAAAAGAGATAAATTTCTATAGAAAATTTTCTCTTTGTTCAAAAAGGGATAAATTTCTATAGAAAATTTTCTCTTTGTTCAAAAAGGGATAAATTTCTATAGAAAATTTCTCTTGGTTCGAAAAGAGATAAATTTTTATAAAAAATTCTCTTTTTATCGAAAATTCCTCTTTGTTAGAAAAAAGACAAATTTCTATAAATAGTTTCTCTTTAAGTCAATAAAAACACTCTTCATCAAAATACATGCTGGAGTAGTTTGTTCTCTTAAATGGTTTTTCTTTAAATTGATTTTTTTAAAATGATCCGAAATAAGACTCTTTTTCCTTTATTTTACCTTTGGCTGTAAAATTCTACATTAAGTACAATTGAAACCTTGAATTATCCATATAAATTTCAATAAAATTTTAAGAATTTTAATTGAAAAAAGTAAAAGCCCTGGGGTATGCTTTATTTTTAACAGTATTTCAAACAAACATTTACGAATGGGATGGAGAAGGGGCAGAAAAGTGACGGGAATTGTGTATTTTGTAGTTGGCAAATTAATTGTTATTTAATTAATTGTTTTTGTGTAGTTTGTTACATAAACAAATAAGTTATTTACATTGAAATTTACAACTGCAGAGAGTAAATGAAAAGGAAACAGGAAAAATACTTTTTTAAATGTTATAACAGAAATGTAGGTTGTAACCCTTAAGGTATGCTTTGAAATATATACATTTATATAAATAAAAGTATACTTTAACATGTTTGAAGAGATATTGAAATTAAAGAATTTTAAAGTGAAATGTTTTCAAATTAAATATTAAAAAGCTTTTTCACTTAAAATTTATAAGGAAATTTAAAATTCAATACTTCTGTAAGCTTTTCAATTGTAACATACTTTTGGGGTTTTTCTAACAAGCAGAAAAACGCTAAAATTTAAAATCATGTTTGCCAAAAGAGCAAAATCCCCACCCCCTCTTCTTTTACCTAATAATTTTCTATGGAAGACCTTTAAAGTCATTTGGGTGTTGGAGTGGGAGTTCACGCCATAACCTTTTCATATATTTTGTTGTCTATAACATGAATGTGCAATATTTCTATTAAATAACTAGAAAAAATGCAAGACATTTTTCCAGTTATTCATTCATTGTAAAGAAAATTCCCATGAAATGGATGAAAAGGCCAAACAAATATGGAAATATTTCTCTTTTTTTTCATTTCATAGAAAAAACAAGAAACGGAAATGAGTTTTTATATGAAATAGCAAATTCATATAAGAGAAGAGAACGCAAAAGGCTGGTGCTATTAGACTCTTGGGGCTCAAATCGATTATGCAAACACGCAAACAACAAAAATATCTGCCACCAAAAATCTATTCTATTTAAATACGAATCTAAAATAATTTCACTCTTTAATCTCTTACTGAACACGCAATTTATTTAAATGCAAACAAATTATTATAAAGGGACCTAAAAGAAAAGAGTTCGGAGAAGAGTATAAAATAAAATTTGCAAAATACAAAAAAAAGAAGACCAAAAATTTTAAATTATGAAAACTTTTCTTAAAGAAAATCTACTCATCTCTTTTCCAATAAACAGGAAAATCTATTTATCTCTTTTCTAATAAAAAGAGAAAATTTTCTATAGAAATTTATCTCTTTTCTAATAAAAAGAGAAAATTTTCTATAGAAATTTATCTCTTTTCTAATAAAAAGAGAAAATTTTCTATAGAAATTTATCTCTTTTCTAATAAAAAGAGAAAATTTTCTATAGAAATTTATCTCTTTTGTAATAAAAAGAGAAAATTTTCTATAGAAATTTATCTCTTTTGTAATAAAAAGAGAAAATTTTCTATAGAAATTTATCTCTTTTCTAATAAAAAGAGAAAATTTTCTATAGAAATTTATCTCTTTTCTAACAAAAATAGAAAATTTTCTATAGAAATTTATCTCTTTTCTAGCAAAAAGAGAAAATTTTCTATAGAAATTTATCTCTTTTCTAACAAAAATAGAAAATTTTCTATAGAAATTTATCTCTTTTCTAGCAAAAAGAGAAAATTTTCTATAGAAATTTATCTCTTTTCTAGCAAAAAGAGAAAATTTTCTATAGAAATTTATCTCTTTTCTAGCAAAAAGAGAAAATTTTCTATAGAAATTTATCTCTTTTCTAGCAAAAAGAGAAAATTTTCTATAGAAATTTATCTCTTTTCTAGCAAAAGAGAAAATTTTCTATAGAAATTTATCTCTTTTCTAGCAAAAAGAGAAAATTTTCTATAGAAATTTATCTCTTTTCTAGCAAAAAGAGAAAATTTTCTATAGAAATTTATCTCTTTTCTAGCAAAAGAGAAAATTCTATAGAATTTATCTCTTTTCTAGCAAAAAGAGAAAATTTTCTATAGAAATTTATCTCTTTTCTAGCAAAAAGAGAAAATTTTCTATAGAAATTTATCTCTTTTCTAGCAAAAAGAGAAAATTTTCTATAGAAATTTATCTCTTTTCTAGCAAAAAGAGAAAATTTTCTATAGAAATTTATCTCTTTTCTAGCAAAAAGAGAAAATTTTCTATAGAAATTTATCTCTTTTCTAGCAAAAAGAGAAAATTTTCTATAGAAATTTATCTCTTTTCTAGCAAAAAGAGAAAATTTTCTATAGAAATTTATCTCTTTTCTAGCAAAAAGAGAAAATTTTCTATAGAAATTTATCTCTTTTCTAGCAAAAAGAGAAAATTTTCTATAGAAATTTATCTCTTTTCTAGCAAAAAGAGAAAATTTTCTATAGAAATTTATCTCTTTTCTAGCAAAAAGAGAAAATTTTCTATAGAAATTTATCTCTTTTCTAGCAAAAAGAGAAAATTTTCTATAGAAATTTATCTCTTTTCTAGCAAAAAGAGAAAATTTTCTATAGAAATTTATCTCTTTTCTAGCAAAAAGAGAAAATTTTCTATAGAAATTTATCTCTTTTCTAGCAAAAAGAGAAAATTTTCTATAGAAATTTATCTCTTTTCTAGCAAAAAGAGAAAATTTTCTATAGAAATTTATCTCTTTTCTAGCAAAAAGAGAAAATTTTCTATAGAAATTTATCTCTTTTCTAGCAAAAAGAGAAAATTTTCTATAGAAATTTATCTCTTTTCTAGCAAAAAGAGAAAATTTTCTATAGAAATTTATTTCTTTTCTAGCAAAAAGAGAAAATTTTCTATAGAAATTTATCTCTTTTCTAGCAAAAAGAGAAAATTTTCTATAGAAATTTATCTCTTTTCTAGCAAAAATTAAATTTAGAAGAAAATTTTCTATAGAAATTTATCTCTTTTCTAGCAAAAAGAGAAAATTTTCTATAGAAATTTATCTCTTTTCTAGCAAAAAGAGAAAATTTTCTATAGAAATTTATCTCTTTTCTAGCAAAAAAAGAAATTTTCTATAGAAATTTATCTCTTTTCTAGCAAAAAGAGAAAATTTTCTATAGAAAAGTGGCTCTTTTCCAGCAGAGAGAAATTTTGTTTTAGAGTAAATGTTCTTTTAATTAATTGGAAATTCTTTAGAGAAATTTTCTCTTACTTGAAGAGAGTTTCTTTAGAGAAATCTTTTCTTTACTGAAGCGCATTTTTTAGAGACCCTTTTTATTTTTGAAGCTCATTTTTCTAAAGATTTTTTTCACTTAATTTTAAAGTTTCCAGACCTGTATTTACCTAAAAGTATACTGTGGTTTTTAATTTTTATAATTTCACTTTGATGATGATTTTGTTTTTTATAATTTTTTTATTCTTTTTCAGACAAAAAAAATAAATCGTTAATATTTTTTTGAAGCTGTAAAAGTTTATTTTGTTTAGCTAAGTAGTCTGCTCACTTAATATAAAAAAATATATTGCATACTTCTTGGCTTTTTGGGAATTTCTTTAAAACATTCTAACGGGCTTAAATATTTAACAAACTTTTCTCTCAACAAGTCAGCGAGTACGTTATATTTTTTTTACATAAATGAAAAATTTAAAGCATATTTTTAGGTTGTTCTTGTTTTAAAGGAAATGTAAAGCATATGAAATGGAGCTTTTACAAAATAAAAATATTAAATTTTTAAATTGTTTAAGGTCATTTGGAAAACATTTGATTATGATGCAATATTTTATACTAAATGTGTGTGTAATAGAAAAAAAATAGTAAAGAGGAGGAAGAAGGAAGAGTACAAGGTTGGTGTAGCAAATCAAAGACAATGTAATGGAATGATAACGAGCAGGTAGAGAGTAACGTAACATTTAACTGCTGCTGATGATAATGATAATGTGATAATGATGTTTTGGCTATTAGATGTGTGTGGCTAAAACGTGTGTCATCAAACTGTGTTAATATTGCCATCACCTTGACACAAGGTGTGTCGCCTAACTGCTTGTTGTTATATTCTTAAGCACACATACACACATATACACACATTCATAGAAACACAGACAAAGACTTTTTCTTTAAGTTCAAATGCGTTGGATATTTTTGTTTGGTTTGTTGAGTGGGCGGCAGCGGTGATGGTGGTGGTGGTTTTGGGTGAAATTTATTTAGGTCTCTTAAATATCAAAATCGATTGTTTTTGTTCGTTTTCCTTGAGCCTTTCAATGTACATTGTAGAACATTGTAGACAAAGGCTGCCTTAAAGTAAGTACGTAGAGGTAAAGATGTTTTGTAAGACCATAACGAATTTTAGACACCTTAAAAGGTAATTTTCTTAAATTAATAAAATTTTCTTCTTTTTTTCGAACTTTCCTTTGTTATGGGTCCATAACTGTGCCGTGGGAGAACCCACTTTGCTGAGTTTAAGTATCAAAGAACTAAGAATTATAGTAAATATTCTTTTATTTAGATACAGATACGTTTCTCTGTAAAATCACTTAGAGACTTGGTAACATTTTTATTTAACATATCAGATATAACTTTCATTATCTTCCACCGATTTGAATGGTTTTATGAAATGCAGTACTTAGAGTTATATAATTCTTTTTTCTTGAATTTATTTATATAAATTTGATTTAAATCTGATTTATTTGTGTTCGAAAAAATTTAATTCTTTTCTATAATTTCTAAGTAAACTTAGTTAATGGTCTATAACATTTTTGTATCTGAATCGATTTTCATTAAAATGTGTAATAAAGAACTTAGAATTATATAATCTAAATCCATTAGTTCTTCATTTTAATTTAGTTTAATTTAAAATCTTAAATTAGCAATGAAAATTGGCAATGAAGATTTTTTAGTTCATCTCAGTTATGGTCTTTAATTTTTCTTTTCTAGAACCGATTTTAAAGATTTCTAATATTAAGAGACCTAAAGCTATAACAAACAATTTGGTTAAATTTCATAGCATTCGAAATATTAGAGTGGCCTCTAGACTCAAAGAAAGACAGATGGACATTTGCATGAAAAAGTTTTAGTTAAAATTTTCTTTTGCATGGTTTAGTAATTCACAGAGATCGTTCTATACCTTTTGTATATAATAACCGATTTTGAAGATTTTTAATATGAAGATACCTAAGACTATAACAAACGTTTTCAATAGATTTCTTGGCATTCGAGATATTCGTGTGACCTATAGTTTCAAGGGAAAACAGACATGTGCATTTAAAAGTGTTAGTCTAAATTATCTTTAACGTGGTTAAGGTAGTCTTAGAAATCGGTGTATAACTATTCTAGACTTTAACCGATTTTGTAGATTTTCAATATGAAGATAACTAAAACTATAACAAACAATTTGGCAAAATTCCATGGCATTCGAAATATTAGTGTGGCCTCTAGACTCAAAGAAAGACAGATGGACATGTCTATTGAAAATGTATTGAATTTTTACTTTGATAAGATTGTGCTAATCTTAGAAATCTTTATATAGTTTTTCTATTTTTAAACCGATTTGGTGGATTTTCAATATTAAGAGACCTAAAACTTTATAAGATAATTTGGATAAATTTCATGGTCTTCAAGAGATTAGTGTGGCCTATAGTGTAAAGGAAAGACAGAAGGACATAAATTGCTAAACATTACAAACAAAGTGAGAAATTTAATATACCTTCATTCACCGCGTGAGGTGTTGAAGTGTATAATTTGGGAAGTAAAGAAACATTAAACCAAAGTTTGACGCACGCACCTTAAGACGTTATTTTTTATAATGTTTTGATTCGTAAGTTTCTTTAGAAGTTTTTCTTTACAAATTTTTTTGTTGTTTCGTAAAGAAAATTTATCCAAGAATATTGTTTTTGTATTTTGTTGTTGTTATTGTTGTTATTTTAGGGTTTGTAGTTTGATTTTATGATTATTTTGTTGTTGTTGTTGTTTCATTTGAGATTTCTTTTTCTGTGTTATTGTTGTTGTTACAATAACGAGGTTGTAAAAATTTATATAATTTTTTTTTCCATTCGTTATTGTTGTTGTGGGGTCAGTGTAGTTAGCACCTGGGGACTAATTAATGGTATCATTTACTGCTTTGGTTTTTTTTATACTCACACCACCACAAGTGGTGAAGAGGGTGTGTTAACTTTGTCATTTCGTATGTAACGCTTCCTTCATCTTTCGTCTTTTTCACATCCACAAGAACTGAGAGAGCTCAATGAAATTTGGCCTGAGAGTTTGTTATAGTCCTGAGAAGTTTTCTATTTAAAACAAGCAAAATCGAAGAGATTTTCATATATTTTAATTTCATAATGTACATACTTCACACACATTTGTGTTGTAGGCTATTGAAGATTCGGCATAGCCGAATATATTATTCTTACCTGTTTTTACTTTATATTTCTAAGGGTTTTTTGTCTGCCGTTTTTGTTTTACTTATTTATTTCAAATATTAGCAAATATTCGACGGACCATTACTTCATTTTGCCCAAGAACCTTGTAATAGATGATGTCATTTAATATCAAGGAATAGAACAAAAGCAACCATAAAGAGAACAAAGGAATATAAATATTTTATATCGATGTCTAAATCTATTTAAATAAAGATTTATTTCTTTTGATTTAATTTGAAGAAGGTTTACAGGGTCATTAGTCTAATATATATGTAGAGCTTGAAGGCAAAGAACACAGCTTGATATAATTCTTGCCAAAGAATTGTAATCTTATAATGACTAAAGAAAATTAAGTTAAAAAAACCCATTCAAATAAAAACTGAAACCTAAAGATATGTTACACTTTTTATACTCAAAATTATAAACGATTTCGAAAGGCCTAAAAAGTTATGGTAACAATTTAATATCATACGAATTTATTTTTACCTTTTAAAGCAACTTAAAGTGGGCAAGAAAAACTATTTAAAGAGTGAAACCTTAAACTGAAAGTATGCTACACTTTTTTATAATCTTAATTATAGACAATTTCTAGGACTTAAATAATAATTGTAACAAAAATTTTAATTCCTTTATAATTTCATAGTCGAAAAAACTCTTATTTGCTTTTTCTAAGCATTCGAAAGCAGGCTAAGAAAAATATTCCAATGGTGAAGCATAAAAGTAGGCTAAACTTTTCTTAGTTTTAAACCTAAAAGATACTAACGGCAGCTTCACAAATAAAATAAAAAACTTGATACAAAATAAAGAAAATTAAACAAAATTAAAATAATTTCTTTAACTCCTAAAAGTATACTTTTTAAATTTATTCAATTTTTCACTTAAAATTCAATTTTTCACTAAAAATTCATTTTTTCACTAAAAATTCAATTTTTCACTAAAAATTCAATTTTTCACTAAAAATTCAATTTTTCACTAAAAATTCCAAATTTTCACTAAAAATTCAATTTTTCACTAAAAATTCCAAATTTTCACTAAAAATTCCAAATTTTCACTAAAAATTCAATTTTTCACTAAAAATTCCAAATTTTCACTAAAAATTCCAAATTTTCACTAAAAATTCAATTTTTCACTAAAAATTTAATTTTTCACTAAAAATCCTACTTTTTCCAGTTTACAACTTTAAATTATTTTAATGCAAAAATATTTTATGTAAATTATCCTAAAAGTAGACTTCATAAATTACTCTATTTATGTTTATTAGATTTTCCTGCCTTTAAAAAATAAAAAATTAAAATTTAAATATTCCCAAAATCGTTAAAAATAATAAAATTTGCTAAAATTTATTTCTTTTTCCCTTCAGTTTTCTCCCCAGAATTTAATTTAAATAAATCTTTAACAAAATCCCATAAATTTGTTGATTTTAATAGCATTTTCCGTTTCTCTCGTTTTTTGTTTTTTTCGTTTGGTTTAGTTTATTAATTTCACTTAATTTCACTTCACTTTACTTTCCACTTAACAAAGGTAACCCAGTAAACAATTAACGATTTTTATATTCCTTTCACGTTTCCCCGAAATTATTATACAACAATATGGGGATTTTATTTTAGAAAGATTAAATATTAAATAAAATATACATTTCGGTCATATTTATATGATCAACCGCATAAAATTCTTAATAATTCCATTATTTTTTCAAAGAGCAGGAAAAAAAATTAAAAACAAATTTGTTTCTCGTTTAGGAAAAACCTCATCATATTGATAGCATACTTTTCGGTGTTGCTTATGAACAAAAAATCAAAATATTGATCAAAATTTTTGTTTTATTTAAAATTTTCATCACGTTTATTTTTCCGAAATATTTAACAAAACAAAATAAAAAAATAACTGAAAACATTTACACAAATTCAGCCAAGCAGAAAAGTTACTGTAAATCTGAAAACTGTTTAATAAATGTGAAAAGTTAAAACCCCTGAAAGTAGTCTAGAGGAAACAAAACCACTGAAAGGGAAATACGTCGCTTTCTTTTTTTGGTTTTTTATGTTTATTTAACAAAATCGATTTATGAACTTTCGGTTACAAAATTATGTACTTGATTTTAAGTTTTAATGAAATTTTGAGCAAAAAATAACAGGTTACGCCTTTTATAAGGTTATAAAGTTGTAAAGTTGCCACAAAATAAAAATTTGCATGAGCAACTGAGCAGAGCTATTAAATTAAAGAAATAATCTTTTAATAAATATTTTTATATTTAAGAAAAAGATTATGATAATAATAATTGTAAATTAAAGTAAAGCATACATTTAGGGGTAATCATAAGAAGTCAACTTATAGGGATAATGAAAAATGTTTATGAGTCAACAATAAGTTTAATTCCAATAAAAATTATATAACTAAATATCTACAATTAACATTCATTTGTAATTAATATCAAGTAATTAAAACTGTTTCAAAAGCATACTTATAGGAGCACCAATGAAAAGTGTAATAGAAGTAGACTCAAGAAATGAAAACCCTTAAGACA
The DNA here is from genome assembly GCA_004302925.2 of Cochliomyia hominivorax. Lineage (NCBI taxonomy): Eukaryota > Metazoa > Arthropoda > Insecta > Diptera > Calliphoridae > Cochliomyia > Cochliomyia hominivorax. The sequence continues at coordinate 93,036,275 of PYHX02000413.1, read as the reverse complement.
GATGATATCATTTACTATTACTAAATGTTTTTATCGATATCAAAATCTATTTAAATAAAGATTTATTTGTTGTCATGTTTTGTTTGGGAGAGTTTGGCGTATACTATTTGAATCATTTCATGATATACAGAGTCACAGTTAAGGATATTTATGACAGGAAACACAGCTTGATATAATTCCTGCAAAAAAAGAAAAAAAGAGAATGTAATAATGACTAGTAATATATTTAAATTCAAGAGAATTAAGCTAAAGATTTTAGTTTTATTTATTTTTATTAAAATAGATGGAAATAACAGCACCTTAAAGTAGGCTATAGTTTTTGGTTTTTAAATTTTAAGGAATTTATAAAAACGTAATAATTATTGTAATAATATAGTGAATTTTGAACATTTTTACAGTTTTAAAATGATGATTATTTAAAGCGCCTAAAAATATGCTATAAAATTTTTTTAAATAATGAATCCTTAAGGTATACTACACTTTAGTAGAAACCACTTTTGAAATAAATTAACAAATCTATCAGTTTAAAAGATTATTAATTAAAACAAATATATTTTGATTCAACTCATTTAAAAAAATATAACCTAAAAGTATACTTTATATTTTAGTACTTAAAAGAGATATCTAAAAGCTAAAAATTTTTGTAATAATCTTATAAATCATAGAAAATTGAAGCAATTAATAATATCATATAGGACTTTTTTAATTGACTAAAAGTATACTATAGAAATTACTCTAAAAGGATATCTTAAAGTACACCTCCAGCTTTTTTCTTTGCTTTTTAATTAAAACAAAAATAAGACAATTACGTTAATATCAATTTGTGAAACTGGAATGAAATGGATTTATGAACTAAAGAACACTTTTCAAATGTCCTTTTCCAAAAAGTAGGCAACATTTTTTAATTGCAGTTTAAAGTTTTAATCTTAAAACTTAACATAACTTCTGGCAGCATTGGGGACAAATCAAGAAAATTATTAAATGTGAGACAAGAATTATCAAAATAAGGCAACTTCTTAAGAAGCCTAAAAGTAGCCTTTAAATGAGTTTTTCACTATTCAAAAAATAGTGAAATTTTCAACTAAACTTCAATAACAAATTATTAAATTATATATAGAAAACAAACAAATTATATGAGAAAGAATGTTTCATAAAAACTAAATGATATTGTTGTTGAGCCAAAAAGTAGGCTATATTTTTTTTAAACTATTAAAACATTCTTTATTTAGACTTTATTAAATTACAAGAAAATGCTAGCGACTGTAGGAATAATAAAGAAAATAATAATAATTACAAAACTATAAAAAATTAATTTAAATAAGCCTGAAGATATGCTCTTCAATTGTAATAAACTTTAAGATATGCTAACTTTTAGTAGTGTTAAGTATTAAGAAATATAGAAAAATAAATAAGTCATAGAAATCATAGATTTGATAATTAAAAGCCTCACAGTAGGCTATTTATTTTAATTCTATATAACAGTTTTAGCTGAGAATTTAATAAATTTCAACAAACGTTTAGCAAATTGAGTAGTGGATTAATAAAACAACAAGGATTTGGAACCATGATCAAATTACAGCACATTCCTTAAAATATATTATAACAATTTTCTATAATAATATATTTACTTATTTAAATTCTAATAAGCCTTAAGATGGGCTACACTTCTTGAAGTATTATTTTAAATATTAAAGATTTTAAATTGTGGCTGTTAAGGAATTTTAGGAATTTAATAATATTGCTTAAGGGCCTAGAAGTGTGATTTAACAAAAATTTGCTAAATTTTCAATTAAAAGAAAATAAAGGAACAAAAAAAACCTATAAATATGTTATTTAGAAACTACTGTTAATAGATTTAATTACTGAAATTGTTCTGAGCCTTTACTTTTTGTTATTTTAAATTTAAAAAGTCACAAAATTAATTTTGTAGTTATTCAAAACTTAATAATATTGTTCAAAAGCCTTAAAGTATGCAATTGTTTTAATATGATTACTTATAATTATAAATTATTACAAATAATTTTCTCATATATTGGAAAATCAATATATTTTTGTCATTAAAAATTTGTGTTGGATAAAAAATAACTTTAATTCATTTTGTTTTTTAACCTCCATAAAGTATGCCATATAAATTGAAATTAGTTTTGCCCTAAAGTAGGCAACAAAAGTCAAGTCAAATTTATTGCTAATTTGTTTTAAATGTTTTAATGAAGAAAATAAAAGAATTCAAATTGAAAAACACAGTTTTATAAATTTATTATTAAACTAAAAATTTAAGTAGTTTTTCAGTTAAAGGTCCAATTAACCAACATGAGCTTAGTCGGCAATAACTTATAATTTTTTAAAAATTTCAATATATGTTTCATCAAATAATCGTTATTGAAAAAATGTCAAGATTATTCTATTTTATTTTGTTTTTTGATACGCCCTAAAGTAGGCCATATAAATTGAAATTTATGTTGCTGTAAAGTAGGCAATAAAAATCCAATGAACTTAAAAAATTCTAGTTTCTTTTAAATGCTTTAATATTCCTCTGAAATCGTTGGTCTAAAGTTTTTTAAACAGAACTTTAATGAAGAAAAAACGCTGATTCTGTGATACAAAGTTAAAGTCAAGAAAATAAACTAAATTTTTCTTTTGTATACATTTTTCATAAAATATTGTGATTTTTTAAAATTATGTGCACTATAGGAAAAAGTACTTTTTTAAGTTAGACTGTAGAAATTTATCGAAAATCTAATTTCACTTTACAAAATAAAAAACTAAATTTAATTAGAATTAATTTTAGCCAGATTTGAGAAAAGGAGAGCAATTTGCGATATTAGTTTGTAATATGTATTATGAAATAACGTACATTAAAATAAAATCTTAAATGTGTAAATGTGCACCTTAAAATAGGCAATAGAAAATAAATCCCATTTTGCCTTAAAGTAGGTCATAAAAAGTAAAATCTTCTTTGCCCTAAAATAGGCTTTAGAAATTAAACTTCATTTTTATAAAACAGGTCACAGAAATTGATGTTTTTTTTGCCCTAAAGTAGGCTTTGGAAAATAATATTTTGTGTTTTGACTTAAATTACAAAATTAAATTAAAACATTTCAATTATAAAACTTAATTTTAACTAAAAAAATTTCCAATAAAAAAACTTCTTAAAAACTTCCATCAAGTCGTTATCACTAAAAAAGCAAAACGTTGAAAAATAAATTTCTAACTTTAAACCATAATTGTGATATTTTTCCACACTTAAAACTCTTAAGGGACCCCAACCATAATAACACTTATGCTGACACTTCACAATAACAAAAACCGTCCAAGAATTTTATTTTTATAACCTCATATTTATAGCCGTTCTGCTCTACCTCTAACTTGAATATATTTTTGAACTAATAATAACACAAATTTAATAATGGAAAAAAAATAAGAAAGTTTCTTAAGGGAATATAAGACCCCCCAACCCCTGTCCCTTGATTCACTCAAATCAAATAAAAACTAAAATAAAGAAGGATTCCACAAGATGACACATTTCCTTCAAAGTTAAGGCAAGACAACTTTTTTTCTCTCTCTCTCTTTCTGTCATCCTCATCTTTGCCTTTGACGTTAAGACAACCTATACACAGTGATTATTTTGTTAAGCTTTTTACAAAGATAAACCAAGAAAAAAATGGAAGAATGTTTGACATAAAGCAGCAGAAAGCAAAGCAAAGCAAAGCAAAAAGGAGAAAAAAATAACAATCCCCTGATATTGATACCAAAGTCTGGTAAACAAAAACAAAAAATGCTGAAAAAAAGGAGAAAAAGTGAAAAAACAGAAGTTTGTTTAAGCTTAAAGTTAAGAAAACGTGTTAAAATTTTAGCTTAATATCCTTAAAGTATGCTATAGTTTTTATTTGTTTTTTTCTTCACTGTTTTTTCTTGAAAACAACCTGCAAGACAAAGAAAATCCCTTAAGAAAAGTGTTAAGAAGGACCAAATAAAGAAAAAAGATGTATTTCTCCGATGAACAACAAAAAAAAAAATAGTTAAAGTCATTTTATAGTTTTTGTCAGCGTAAATAATGAAAAAGGAAAGATTGAATTTTTTATAACACAATTTTATTTTTAGACATTTCACTTAGTTTTTCAATAAAAGGAAAAACCATATTTAGAAAAAAAGTGATAGCAAGAAATCACTCTTTAAAGTCATTTTTATAAAACACCTTTATTTTAGAAATAAATAAAAATTTCGCATATTTAAAACCATTTTTACTTTTAAACATCACAGATCTACATTATTTCACAATTAAGTAAAAAATATAAATGATCACAAATTAAAGTTATTTTCTAAATAACAGCCTTTTCATAGAAAATTAGAGTTAGCTTCAAATTTCCAAAATTTTTTCCAAATAATTTGAAAAGAAGTAAAAAATTCTGTGTTTTAGAAGAAATCACTTGTTAAAGTCATTTTCTCAGTACCAGTTTCTTTTCTGATATATATGAAAATTTTGTATATTTGAAAAAATTTTAAGTATTAACGGTCGCAAATTTATAGTTTCTTAAATTTTATGGAAAATTTTCAATGATCACAAATTAAGCTTATTTTCTTAATATCAGCTTTTTGAAAGAAACTACTTATATTTTTTAATGTACAACCATTTTTTATAAAAATTTTATAGTAGATGAAAAAACTCAACAAATATTTGTTAGCGTTTTAGAGGAAAATCACTTATTAAAGTCGTTTTTCCAGCGCTAGCTTCTTTTCAGAAATGTATAAAATATTTCTCTATTAAAAACTATTTTCAGTACATAACTTTGAATGATAAAATATCTAAATTTTTTTAAGGTTTATCAACACCTTTAAGTGATCACAAATTAAGCTTATTTTCTAAATAAAAGCTCTTTGTAGTCACTCATTAAAGTAATTTTCTCATTGCCAGCTTCATTTATAATTATACAAAAATTACCTATATTTAAAGCAATTTTCAGAGTGATCACAGACCTATGGTTTCTTATGCTATTCTGGAAAATATGTGATCACAGATTAAAGTTTTTTTCTAAATAACGATTTAGAATTTCAATAAATTGTTTAAAATTTTTAATATAGAAAAATATAATAAAAAATAATAAACGAATACATTTGTGCTATAAAAAATCTTCTATTTTAGTCATTTTCCATTTTTACAAAAAATATGTTCAATATTTCAAAAGATTTTCATATTGAAAAATAAACTCATCATAGATTAAGCTTATTTTCTAAATATGAGACTCTCATGAAAAATTACAGTTATTAATAGTTTAATACAAAGATCACTAATTTCAGTCATTTTCTCCTGTTTAACAAAAATACATAAAAATTTTCAATATTTAAAACTTTTTTTATTTTATAACAACAAAAGAGCCCAGAGCTTAACTTCCTTAACTTATACGGAAAAATAAAGTGATCACAGATTAAGATTATTTTCTTAATAAAAGCCTTATTAGAGAAAACCTAAAAAAATTTTGTTTTCTGAGTAATAATTTTAAAAAATCGATTTTAAAAGAAAATTACAATAAAAGATATTAACATATATTTGTTAGTATGATAGAAAAAATCACTTATTTCAGTCATTTTCTCCTTTTTTACAAAAATATGGAAAAAATTTATATATTTTGCAAATAACTTTAAAGCATTAAATATTGACATTTTCTATAACTTTATAGAAAAATAAAGTGATCACAGATTAATGTTATTTTCTTAATAACAGCCTTATAAAAGAAACCATATCCATTTTTTTATAAAATATTGATTTTAGAAAAAAAATATATATTGAAAAGAATTGTAAATTTTATATAAAATTGTTAGATAAAAATTCACTAATTTCAGTCATTTTCTCTCTAATAAAATATATAAACATTTTCTATATTAATTATTTTTAATTATTTTCAGTTTAACAAGGTTAAGGTTATCATAGAATTATAGTTCCTTAAGTTTTCCAAAAAAAATATAAGTGATCTCAAATTATGCTTATTTTCTAAGTAAAAGCATATAAAGACTTTAACTAATTTGAATTTTCTTAAAAGTTAAAAAATTACAATAAACTAAAATTTTAATTATTTTTTGCTTTAGAATCCTAATTTAGAAGGAGATTTTTGCTTCCATTTCAATTTCTCCTTAAAAAATCGATTTTTTATATAAAAAATCTTATTTTTTAATTTCTTTTTCAAACTTTTTTAAAGTCCTTTGATTTTCATCTAAATTCCTTTGATTTTTGTGTTAAGTTTAATTAAAATCTTTATTGCCATAACATCTCTAATAACAAGGATTTTAATTTAAATTTTCGTCTTACAATAATTTGATATTTAGTGTTGCCTTTCAACCTATTTCCTCTTATCCTTCTTAGCCTTCCTTGTGTCTTTCGCTTTTGAAATAAAATTTTAATGTTCTTAACCAGTTGTGCCAATTTTCCCCAGAAACCACATTAATTAAAACATAACAACCAATTTGAGACAAAAGATGGAAATTTCCTTATAATTGTTAATCTTGTTTCTGGATTTTCTCATACGAAACAAAATAAAATAAAGAGTAAGAGAGTGTCTGTATCAGGGTAAATAGTTTAGCATACTTTGAGGTGGTTTTGTATTTTTTATTTAAATAAAATAAAATTGAAATTTAAACTTTATTTTTGTTACAAATTTACTAAAATTTGTTTTTTATGACACAATTTTTATTTTATTCTCAACTTTCCACTTATCACTTTTTGTAACCCTTAAAGTATGCTACACTATTTTTAATTTAAAATAATTGCTAACAACAACTGTATACATGTATGAAAAAAAAACTATTTTTACTAGTTTAAGCACAATTCATTATAAACATTTTAATTTTTTCTATTGAAAACTGCTAAGCGGTAAATAACTTTTCTAGTTAAAAACCCCCAAAAGTATGCTAACAATTTATTTTGTATACGTTTTAATTAAAACACAGTATGATGTATATTTTTAGGAAAAATTTTAAAATAATCTAGAAAAACATTTCGAAAAAAATAGTCATTTTAAAAAGTTAAATTATGTTTAGAAATTCTAACAATTTTTAAACATAATTTTACATGACTATTTTCTTCGAAATGTTGTTCTAGATTATTTTTTAATTTTCCCTGAAAATATACATCATACTGTGTTTTAATTAAAACCTGTACAAAATAAATTTCAAAAGTATGAAAAATTAAAATTAACTTTTATTAAAATTCATGGAAAAATATTATTAGAAAAAATTAACGTTAAATAAATATTCAAAAAAATTTGCTTTAAAGTGGAAGCTTATTGGGAAATATCATTATTAATTTTGATCCCAAAATTTCTATTAACAATGTACTTTTTTAAGTACAGAAAATACATTTTAAATAGGTTTTCTATACTTTTAAGGAAATAAATTAAATTTATAATATTTTACAAGTTCTAACTATGTATTCTTATTATAATTTTATTTATCAGCCTAGAAGTAGCCTTTATATTTCTCAAATAATAATTCTACTTAACAATCAATACAGTTTGTGAGTTCTGGCACAACTTAAGTTAAAGTTCTGTTTCAGTTTATTGCTAAGTCAGTTCTAGTTCTGGTCTGGTTTAATTGTAGTTCAGTTCTAGTGTAGCTCTATTTCAGTTCAGTTTGAGTTCAATTCTAATTCAATTCCGTTTGCCAAATCGATTTTTTTGTGGAAAATTTTCTAAAAGAAAATATAATTTACAACTTTTTTTTTTGATCAATTTGTCATTTTAGGTATAAAATTTGTTTTCGTGTTTTTTTTTTCTTTTTTGCTCTAAAGCACGTATCTCCTTAATACTCCATTTAAACAATTATTCTCCAAAACTTTTAATTGTCACCTTAAAAACATATTTAGCTCCCTGTTGTTTTTTATTTTATTTATTATTATTACGTCTGCATATTTTTTTGAGACCCCTTAAAACATGCAATTGTTTTTGCTTTCTTTTGTTTTCATTATTATACACGAAACAAAAATAACAACAACAAAATAATATTTAGTATAAACAACCGGCCAGACCTAAAGCCATTTGTGTTGTCGTATTCCCAGTTATATAACAAAAAAATAATAAACTTTTCACCGTTTTTAGAGCCTGAGGTTATGCAACAATTATTATTATTGTTAGTTGTACAATGGTGATATAAACGCACAAACAAAAACAATATTGCAAACGGCTAAAAAGTATGCTTTAACAAATATGTTAAACTATTATTTGTATTGTTTTACTAATAAATAGTTTTAGTATAATTTTGAGGATTTTATTAAAACACACATTTAAATATAGGACGGAAGGAAAATGAGATGGCAATAAATTGCGCCTAAAATTAGATTTTAGATTTTTTAATTTAGCGTAATAAGTCAAAGAAACTATATCAAATGAAAACACCGAATATGAGAATCTGTAGTTTGTTATAGAAGTAAAACTTTAAAATTAGTAACCTTAATGTATGCTTTACATTTTTTTTCTAGCAGCTCTTATAATTATTTCAACTTAACGTAAATGTTTTATAAAATATGTTACATTTAGTATTTAATTTTATAATATAAAATTTATTTATAATTAAGTTTCAACATGAAATATTTTAATCCCTAAAGTAGACTACAAAACCAAAAAAGATAAATTTTATTTAACTTTATATTTTCTCTAGTTCAGTTTTAGTAGTTCTAGATCAGTTCTAGTTTAGTTCAAGCTCTGTTCTAATTTTTTCTATCATTCCAAATACATATCCGATTTCCTGTCTTTTGTAATATTTATTTCCTTTCTCCTGTTTTATTTATTCCATTGTTTTCTTTTTTGTATTTTTCTTTTCTAAGAAAAAATATTGCATATTATTTGCTAAATCTTCCAAAATATTCATATAATACAAAACATGTAAAATTTAAAAAGAATTGCATACTTTAAGGCTTCCACAGCAGGCTCATGCGAATTTTGCAAATATATGTTTTTGTTTTTCTTTCAAATCCTTATAGTTTTGCTATTGTAAGGATATTTTTTTTTCGTTTGCTTTCTTTAGAGATAAAAAATCTATAAGATTTCATGTGGTTTATGGTTTTAGAGCTTTTTGTAAGCAATTTATAACTAACGAAAAATGTAAAGCATACTTAAAGGCTTTCAGGCTTGCTATCAATTTTAAAAGAAATAATATGAAATTTAAATAAAAATATATTTAAGTTATTAAATAATTTCTTTTAAATGAAATTTAAGTACAAACAATTGAAATTGTATTGGAATGTTAAAATTTAGGATAACAAAATGATTATTGTAGTATATTTTAAGGGTCCATTTAGATAATATTATTATGTGAGTTTTCAAGGAAATGAGTTACTTATTTTTTTAAATATTTAAAGTAAAAAAATAAAACTTTGTAATACTTTTTGTTTTATTGAAATTTCTTTAAATATTAAAATCAATATTTCACTGACTTTTAATTTAATAAGTGTTTATTTTTTCCGATTACATAATTAATTATTGATGTATCACAGAAATTAATTGAATTTTCGATTATTTCATAATTGTCGTTTATACGATTTATTAATAATGATTTTCTGGCAATAATTTGTAATTTTGTTCGTTTGACCTTTAAGGCAATAAAAAGCCTAAAGATAGATTATGTTATTTGCTGTATGAGTCGTGTAAAGGTTAACACCTTAATGGAGGCTATAGAATGAGCAGCAAGACAAAAAGAAAGTAAATGTTAAAATAAAAATAATTGTTAAAAGGATATTTGAAGCAAGTTTTGTTGAAAAAATCTTAAAATATATTTAGGATAAATTAATAACAACTTAAAGTATAAATATATTGTGGGTTATTTCTGGCAGTTTGAGAAAAAATAATCTAAAACATATGTTTAGGTTGAGGGTATTTTTTTAACAACATTATTGAGGGATGGTTGAGAAAAATAGGCCTAATTCGGTCCTAATTCTAGTTCAGTTCTAGTTTAGTTCTAGTTTAGTTCTAGTTCAGTTCTTGTTCAGTTTTTGTCCAGTTCTGTGTCCGTTCTAGTTCAGTTCTCGTTCAATTCTAATTCATTTTAAGTTCAGCTCTAATTCAGTTCTAGTTCAGTTTCAGTTCAGTTTTAATTCAGTTCAAGTTCATTTTAAGTTCGATTCTATTTCATTTCTTGTTCAGTTTTAGTGCAGTTTTTCTTCAATTCTAGTTCAGTTCTAGATCAGTTCTAGTTAAGTCTTAGTTCTGTTCTAGTTCTGTTCTAGTTCAGTTCTAGTTCAGTTACAGTTCAGTTTTAGTTCAGTTTTAGTTCAGTTTTAGTTCAGTTTTAGTTCAGTTGCAGTTCAATTTTAGATCAGTTTTAGTTCAGTTCTAGATCAGTTTTAGTTCAGTTCTAGTTCAGTTCTAGTTCAGTTGCATTTCAGTTTTAGTTCAGTTCTAGTTCAGTTGCACTTCACTTTCAGTTCAGTTTTAGTTCAGTTCTAGTTCAGTGGCAGTTCAGTTTCAGTTCAGTTTTAGAAATTTCTCCTTAATGTATGCTTCATTTTCTTGTACTTATTTTATCCCTGGATGATGGTTTTACTTTTTACAATTTTTACAATTTTCTTTAATTTTCAACTCGCGGAGAAAAAACTATTTTTATAGCTTTTTAAAACAAACTTTTAGTTTAATTTTTCATTTTATCGATTTTTTTCCATTTTATTTTAAAAATTTATTTTTGTAAAAAATTCAATTTTTTCCGTAAATTTTTTTAAATAAATTTACAATTTAAATTTCATTTAATTTATGTCGCACAATTTGTTGTTGTCATTCCTATTTTGCCTTTAAAACCCAAAATTTTCGATTTTTTTTGGAGTTGATTTATTGTGGCCTTTTGACGTACACATTTACTGGATTTTTTTTTTCGTTTCATTTTATTTCTGTAGATATTTAGGCGAATTTATTTTTATACTCGTGTTTTGTGTTAAATATATAGTTTTGTAAATTATTTACTCAACAAATATTGTTTGACTGGCGGCAACAAAAACAAATGTCAAACATTTGATGATAAAAATTCCTATGAAAATCTAAAATAAATTGTTAAAATAAAAATCAAACAAAACGAGGAATAAAAAAAATTGGCAGCCTAAAAATAGGCTACAGTTAAATTTTTTTAAAAATGCTTTAATTTATACTTGGGATGATTTGAATAGGGGCTTTTGAAAAGGTTTTAGTAGAAATTCCAATTTTAGAAATAAATTTTAGAAATTTTTTGGCAGCCTAAAAGTAGACCACTCTTTTGCAATAGCCGAAAAAGAGGCAAACACTTTTCAATAACAATATTTGGAATGAATTAATTTTTTTCCAATGTATTTATTTTTAAACTAAAAAAATTATAGCAGTTTCAAAATGAGGCCTCAATATATAGTAATCCTAAATATAGGCTATAATTTATTTTGAATAACAATTTCTAAAATGATTGAAGTTTCAAATTCTGTCTTCAATTTTATTTTAGAGTCAAATTATTAAAGATCTTATTGTTTAACGTATTGTTTATGTGTTAACTAAACAGAAACCTTGTTAAAACCCCTAAACGTATGCTTCATATTTAAATACTTAAATTTATTATTCTCATATTTGATAAAGTACGTTATTTGTAAATAATATGCTTTAATAATAACGACTAATTTTAATATTATTTCTTATGCTTTTCTCTTTTATTTTAGGTAAGTGCTTCTAACTAAAGTCTGTTATTTAAATATAAAAAGGTAATTGCCATCGAACTTACTACGGGCGGAAAATAGAATCTAGAATTTCATGGAATTTCTTTACGAATTCTTATTGCTATAAATAAAATTTAATAATGAATTAAAGAGAAACGAAAGTAAGTACTAAGCTATAGTAGCTATTCTCTTCTTCATAACAACAAACTGACAATAAAGCCTTAAATTATACTTGTCTTTTTCGCTTGATATACCTTTTTTTCCATTGATACGCAAGCGACTATCTCTTTCTATCGAATCCTTAAATACTTATTGACAATGTTGTATTTACAAATAAAATCCTATAAATCTAATAAAAAAATACCTTTTTTTCTGTCGTTTACCTCCCTGCCATTACTTTTTGGTAATAAACATAAATTTTTATTGTTGTTGCCTACTTTAGGGTTTATAAACAAGCTGCTTAGTAAAAATTTAAATAACTTAAAGTTAAATTGTTTTCTTTTTATTCACTTTTCAATAATACTTATTCTTGCTCGCTATTTAAGCTTTTGAAATATATTTAATATCGCCTTAAAATATGCTACGATTTTAATATTTATATTTTGCCTTAGAGTATACTTTATTTTTTATTTCTTTTAATTTTTTCACAATTTTTTAAAACAGTCTGTTTATTTTTTTTAACTCAAAAAAAAAAAATAAATAAACACAACAAAAATAAAATGAACTGAAAACATCATTTATATGACACCTCCAATATTTTTATTATTTATTTTTCTACTCCTGTCATTTTATGTCTGTGTGTGTGTGCTTGTGTCTCTCTCTGTATTGTTGATATTGTCATATTTAATAAATTCCTTGTAACACATACCAGTTTATTGATTTTGTAGGTGAATATTTGCCCAACGTGTTTTGTGTTTTTTTCGTATTTTATTTATTTGTATTTATTACAATTTCTGTAACATACTTTTAGGCTAGCAAAAAATTCTCATAAGCGAAATTCTCAATATACTCTGCAATAAATGTTTGCTATCCATTTTACAAAGTAAAGTTATTTTAATCTGTTAAAATTGTTAGAGTATTTTTAATTCGTTTTTAGCTTAAACATTTTATTCATCGATTATTCTATAAAGACCTTTTGGTATTTCACCTATAATTTTTTTCTCTTCTTTATCACCTAGTAAACACCTCCTTCTCGCAAACGTTTACATATATATTCACACAGATACCAAGTTTTTTTTCATTTACTCTCACTCACATTCATACGAAAAATACCATCAGACAACAAAAAAAAAATATTATTCATCCAATAAATGAATAAATGAAAAGAACTTGTAAAATGCAAATTTCATTGGATTTTTTTTTTCATCATTGATTTTTTTTATCTAAAATTTATAAAGAGCAAATGTGCAGACCCTTGTTGCGCATTCTATATAGTCTATGGGACCATCTGTCTGATTTATCGTCAGTCTGATCTATAGACTAGTCTATAGTCTAATCTATCGACTAGTCTATAGTCTAATCTATCGACTAGTCTATAGTCTAATCTATCGACTAGTCTATAGTCTAATCTATAGACTAGTCTATAGTCTAATCTATAGACTAGTCTATAGTCTAATCTATAGACTAGTCTATAGTCTAATCTATAGACTAGTCTATAGTCTAATCTATAGACTAGTCTATAGTCTAATCTATAGACTAGTCTATAGTCTAATCTATAGACTAGTCTATAGTCTAATCTATAGACTAGTCTATAGTCTAATCTATAGACTAGTCTATAGTCTAATCTATAGACTAGTCTATAGTCTAATCTATAGACTAGTCTATAGTCTAATCTATAGACTAGTCTATAGTCTAATCTATAGACTAGTCTATAGTCTAATCTATAGACTAGTCTATAGTCTAATCTATAGACTAGTCTATAGTCTAATCTATAGACTAGTCTATAGTCTAATCTATAGACTAGTCTATAGTCTAATCTAATCTATAGACTAGTCTATAGTCTAATCTATAGACTAGTCTATAGTCTAATCTATAGACTAGTCTATAGTCTAATCTATAGACTAGTCTATAGTCTAATCTATAGACTAGTCTATAGTCTAATCTATAGACTAGTCTATAGTCTAATCTATAGACTAGTCTATAGTCTAATCTATAGACTAGTCTATAGTCTAATCTATAGACTAGTCTATAGTCTAATCTATAGACTAGTCTATAGTCTAATCTATAGACTAGTCTATAGTCTAATCTATAGACTAGTCTATAGTCTAATCTATAGACTAGTCTATAGTCTAATCTATAGACTAGTCTATAGTCTAATCTATAGACTAGTCTATAGTCTAATCTATAGACTAGTCTATAGTCTAATCTATAGACTAGTCTATAGTCTAATCTATAGACTAGTCTATAGTCTAATCTATAGACTAGTCTATAGTCTAATCTATAGACTAGTCTATAGTCTAATCTATAGACTAGTCTATAGTCTAATCTATAGACTAGTCTATAGTCTAATCTATAGACTAGTCTATAGTCTAATCTATAGACTAGTCTATAGTCTAATCTATAGACTAGTCTATAGTCTAATCTATAGACTAGTCTATAGTCTAATCTATAGACTAGTCTATAGTCTAATCTATAACTTATACTCTGCACTCCGATCTTTAGTCTAGTCTTCTCTATTGTCTGATCTATTGCTTAGTTCTTAACTCCATTTACCTTAATGCTACTTTCAAAATCTCATAATTTATAATACAATTAATTCTATTTATTGACCTTTAACCCCTCCTTATTTGGTTGTATATATATTTTAATCTAACATCACCAGTTAATACAAAAAGTTATATATTTTCTTAGTCTTAATGTTAATTGTAAATTATGTGTTTTTCGGTTTAGTTGCTGTTATATTCCCTCTCAGGTTAATACCATTTTTGCCAGACACTTCACATGCATCATCGTTTATGCTTTCATGTGTTGTTCACTTAGAGCAAAAGGTCAAAATAGTTTTCGTAGAGGTTTTAATGCGTTGGAAATTTTGAGTATATTTATGTTGAACTTTTAATAATAATTTCTTATATAAATATTATTATAAGATATTAACTTTTTCTACTTCTTGCACACTCACACACACATATAGAGTCACATTTAAATGGAAGAGAAGTACTTACTTATGTGGAGGCAAAAGTTGGAAGAAATTTAAGTTGAGAACACTGTAATGAAAAATAATTTTAGTCTTAACTAAAGTTTTGTTATTCAAAACATTATTTATGGATATTTGTTATCACTTTTAATGTTCACTGTTTGAGAAATATTGATATATATGTATGAGTTACAAAATCCCCTAAATGCTGCTACACAAAAGTATAAAAATATCAGCCTGTATATTGATATTATATTATTACTCGTAGTTTTTTTTTCTTTTTTCAACATAAAATAAAATATCACTGCCAATACCGCAGTTACAAAGTTAAATAACGACCCAGACAACATATTATAACCGTAAAAAAGACAGTGGAACCTGTTTAAAGTGAACTGCTAAGTGCCAATATGTCTTCAAATACTTTTATGTAAAAAGAATTAAATTTTCATATAAATTTAAAATTTTCTTTCATTGATCCAAATAGTGTTTTGCTAGCGAGATTTCACTGTTAATTTCACAGATATCTTTTGGGTTAAAATCCTTTTGCTCTTTTTTTGTTTTTGTAGCTTTAAATGTATCTTGAAGCATTTTAAAACAAACATGTACAGTCTGGAGGGGTCTTGTAAATTAAATTGATGAACATTTGTGCCGCAAAAGAAACAGAAATGTAAACGCAGAAAAAACCCTTTAAATAAATTTATCAAATTTGTTAGCTTTTCTTACATGTAAGAATGTATGCAAATAGATCCTATTTTATTCCTTTTTCTGTTAAGGACCAAATAAATAAAATTTACATTTTTTAAGATTTTTCTTTGTCAGAAAATTTTTTGAAAAAATAAATCTGAAAGGGGAGCAAAGCAAAAAAAAATAGTCTACACTCGCTTTAAATCTTACTGCGTTACAGACTACATTATTGACTATGTTTTGGACTACGTAATATATATACTACGTCATAGGAAAAATTATAGATTACCCAATTGTCTACTTTATAGAAGACTGAAGGCTGAAGACTACTTTATAGACTAGATTATTCTCTACGTTATAGGCAAAATTATAGATAACGCTAAAGATTTCGTTTATTCAATTAATTATATTATTCGATTAACTACGTCATAGCAAGATTAAAGGCTTCGCTATAGACTAGATTATTAACAAAATCATAAACAATGTCATTTACTTTAAATAACGTTATAGATTAAAAATGACGCAATATTCTAATAAATAGACTACGCTATAAAATAGAATAATGGCTACGTTACTAAGTAGAACAAAGGCAATATTTTTAATACGCTATAAACTATATTATAGTCTATGCAATAGGCAAGACTATAGACTATGCTAAAGGTAAGATTATGACCTACATTAAAGACAATATTATACACTACGTTATAGACTAGACGATAAACTAAGCTACTGACTGTAGATAACTCGATAGAAAAATTTATATACTAAGCTATAAACATGAGTAAAAGTTATGCTATAATTTAAAATAACTGCTAGTTTGTTTATAGATATCAGAAATGATATGGACATCTATATAGACTAGAATATAGTACACGCTATAGACTAGATCATAAATCTTTTTATTGACTATAGATAATGCTATAGACATGTTTTCTGACTACGCTATAAACTAGTTGAAGACTACGTTAACATGAACTTGATTAAAACTGAGCTATAAACTTGTTGAAGACTTCGTTATAGTCTAGGTGAAAACTGGGCTATTAACTAGAAAAAAGACTACGCTATAGGCTAAACTATAAAGTATGTAATAAAAAATAGGGCCAGGATAAATATATACTAAAATATAAACTATAGAATAACATATAAACTTTACGACTAACTATAATTTAGACCAGACTATAGAATGAAATAAGGACGAGATTATATATTTTAATATTGTGTAGACTATAAAGTAGTTCTGGTTTGGATAAAGACTAGAATTAAGACTTCATTATAGACTGGAATAAAAGGACCACTACATACCTAAATAGTCTTTATTTAGGTCTGTAGTGGTCTACCATAAAACTATAAACTAGAATTTAAGTTACACTACTGACTAAAGTAGAGACTATAGTATGGAATGACTATGGAAAATATATAGAATATAGCTTATACTACAAACTTAAATATAGACAACAATAAAGACCAGACCGTATACAAAGAAGTAGACTACAATAAATGCTACACAATAGGTAATAGTATTGACTAGACTATAATCTAGGAAAAGGTTGTAAACTATTCTTTAGAATAGAAAAAAGACTATAGTCTAGACTACATCACATAAGTAGACTAGATAAACCATTAATCTAAACTACAGCTTAAAATATTGATTAGATTAAAAACTGAAATATGCATTGAGTTATAGACTAAGCGGTCTACTAGATCATAGAATATTATAAAGGTAATGTAGACTATGCTATAGAATGGCTCACAGATTTTACAGAATTGATTAAGGGATATAATATAGACTAAATCTGAGATTATACTGTGGATGACACTCTGAACTACTCTTTATACTCAGCACTATATTCTTACCTCTAGTCTAGACTTGATGCTACCCTTCGCTTCACTTTCCTTCAAATGTTCCTTAGATTTATAGGCTACAAATGTAGCAAATATTTTAAATTGGTCTTCATATATTTATATCTTCTCCATTCTCTTTCACAAAAACTATTTTCAAATAAAATCCCATAATTTTCCTCATTTTCCATTTAAAGTTATTTTACAGTTCAATGCATTTTTATTTTTATTTTATCCTACCATTTTCAATTATCCTACTATTTTCCTCTAACTATTTCCATTTCATTTACTATTTACTTTTAGTTGTTTTTCCATTAGAATTTATAAAATTCTATAAAAGTATTAGAGCCCTGACCACATTAAAAAACCTATAATAGATGTTCCACAATAACTATCGGAGAGAAAATAAACAAAAAAAACGTAAAGTTTATGATGAAAATTCAATTTTCATAATAAAACAAAAATGTTATATTTTGTAAAGTTTGTTATAAATATTGAAAACACATTTTGTATAGCATACTTTAGGGAATCATTTTTAATATTTTCTATGGCATTTACTATGGGAGAATTTTGATCAAAGGTTTTAATAATGTTTTCAGAAAGAAAAAAAATAGTTCAGTGTTAAATCAACATTTTTGGGCGATTTATCAGTATAAGTAAAATTTATAATGAAATGTATAGCACATATTTAGGTGGACAATAGACTGCTGCATATTTTAAGGTTTAAATTCTTAATTTAATATACATTTCGCTCTCTAAATATGGCCTACTTTTAAGGAAAATTATATATTTGTTTTCATAATAAATTCTTCTCAGCAATTAATACCTCTATTGTTTTAAAAAGGTCTTAACAATAAACACATTTGCTTTATTAGATTTAATAAATTACATTGATTTAATTATTGACTATATTGATTTTGTTATTTGTGTTAGTAATATATATAATATTTCATCTGTTATTTTCAATTACAATATCTATATAGCATACCTTTAGGAATATAAACACCTACTTACATGGTCTTATAGTTTATATATATATTTATACATCTAAAAGCATATTTTATGGCAAAATAAAGATTTATTACATTTTGAAACTATTATTATTTATAATTGTTGGATAAATTATTACATTGTATTAGATAGAAAATAGACAGTAATACAAACTTACTAAATACTTCATACTGTAATTAGTTTTAAGACTTTATTATTAGGGGGGTTAAGGAAAACAGAAATGGCTTTTAATTATAGTCTAGTAATACAGCAAATACTGCAAAAGTTATACAAATTGTCATTTTGTAGCATATCTTGGGGGTTATTGAGATTGTATAGAAATGGTGCATACTTAAAGGAGACTAATAGTCTCAGTTATAATTTAGTTCTTTTTTAGTTTTAGGTCAGTTCTAGTTTATTTCAAATTCAGTTCCAGTTCTCTTCTAGTTCAGTTCCAGTTCTATTCTAGTTCTGTTCTAGTTCAGTTCTGGTTCAGTTCTAGTTCAGTTCTAGTTCATTTCTAGTTCGCTTCTAGTTCAGTTCCATTTCTGTTCAAGTTCTGTTTTAGTTCAGTTCCAGTTATATTCTAGTTCAGTTCTAGTTCAGTTCCAGTTCTGTTCTAGTTCAGTTCTGTTCTAGTTCAGTTCTGTTCTAGTTCTGTTCTAGTTCAGTTCTAGTTCAGTTCCAGTTCATTTCTAGTTCGGTTCTAGTTCAGTTCCATTTCTGTTCAAGTTCTGTTCTAGTTCTAGTTCAGTTCCAGTTCTTTTCTAGTTCAGTTCTAGTTCTATTCTAGTTCTATTCTAGTTCAGTTCTGTTCTAGTTCATTTCTAGTTCGGTTCAAGTTCAGTTCTAGTTCCAGTTCTGTTATAGTTCAGTTCTTGTTCAGTTCTACTTACGTTCTAGTTCAGTTTTAGTTCAGTCGTATTTCAGTTTCTGTTCAGTTATAATTTAGTACTTTTTTACTTTTAGGTCAGTTATAGTTCATTTCAAGTTCAGTTCAAGTTCCTTTCTAGTTCAGTTCTAATTTAGTTCTAGTTCAGTTCTAGTTTAGTTCCAGTTCTGTTATAGTTCAGTTCTAGTTTAGTTCTTGTTCAAATCTAGTTCAGTTCTAGTTAAGTTCTAGTCCAGTTCCAGTTCTGTTTTAGTCCATTTCTACTTCAGTTCTAGCTTAGTTTTGTTATAGTTCAGTTCTAAGGATTTCAAAAATTTTTGTAAAATTTGGAAGGATTTAATTTCAACTTAACAAAATATTGTCATGTTTTCAATAACTCTTTCTTCTTCTTAATATAAATATTTTTTCAATAAAGTTATTATTTTTAATTTTTTCTTTTATATATTTTACTCTAAATTAATTGGAACTTCAAATATGAAAACTACTTTCTGTGCTTTGAAGATTTCTAAAACTTTTCTATTTATTTCGAAAAGCCTCTTAATCTAAAGCTCTTTTTCATCTAAATGGCATAAATAATATATAACAACATAAATGTAGTTAACATTTTCTTTACAAATGAAATTTATTAAAGTATAATTTTAGGCCTACAAACTGAACACAAATAAAAGTCTACTTTTAGGCGAAGAGATAAAAAAAGAAATGTAACTAAAAACTTGTTGGGTTTTAATGGTTTATCTAGAAACATACATTTTATTTGTTTTTGTTTTTTTGTTGCAAACATTTTTTATGAGTTTTGTCTTAACTGTTTCTCGTTTTTTTCTTCTTTTTCTTCATATAAACGTGGCTTTTAAAGTTTTATCTCCAGAACATATAGGGAAAATAACAACAAAAACAAATACTTCATAATTTGTGCTAAAATTCGAAAGAGAAGGTAACAAGAATGAAAGAAAAGGCTCATAAGAAGTTTCCAACATAAAATGAGTGATAAATATTTAAAGTTTTTTTTTGTAGCATACTATAAGGCGTTTATACTTTTTTGTTGTTCTTTATTTTCTTCAACTTTTATAAAGATTTATATATATTTTATTTGTCTTGTCATGTCATGTCTTTGTTTTAGACTTTTACACATGAAAAATATATATATACCAAGACACGCACAAGAGTTCCTTTTTTCTCTAATTTTTCCCCCAAAAAGCATATGTTTGTGTTATGTTTTCCCAGGCAGACAATGTCAAGTGGTATTTTGTTTATGTTGAAAAATGAGGAAAGAGAAAAAACGACATTTAGAACAAAAGCTTAAAAATCTAACACATAAAGCTTAACAAATTGTTTGTCCTCCAAAAAGTATGCTATACAATTTGTTTGCTTAATTTTAAAAAGGGAATATGAGACAAAATTTTAAGAGTTTAGAGCACATTTTAGACGCCTTGAAGTTTTATTTTATTTCATATTTTAATTTCTTTGTTTCATAAAATAGCAAATTTTGCAGATAACTCATTTTGCCTATAAGACTGAAACAAATTTTCCATATTTCTTAAGATCTTCAAAAATTATATTTATTGTTTTATAATATATTAATTTATACAAATTAGAAAATTATTAAATGTCAAATGAAAATCTTAAAATAATAATTACAAACAGAACCGCCAAGAAAAAAACATGTTAAGCCTAAAAATAGGCTTTAATTTAAATTTTAACTAAAAATGATAAGAAAACAGCAGAAAATGTTGGATGTTTTAGTTTATTCCGCAAGTTTTAAGATGATGTCAACAGAAGTTAGTACTTTTCAGAAGCCTACGACCCTTCCGATATAACCGGAAAAATCTGTCAATTATCTTTCATGGTTTCTAAATTTAGATACGTTAATTTTAATACGTCTACTATTAAATGGCTTCCAATTTTTGGAAATCAGTGTTAAGGAAAATCAAATATTTAATCAATGAAGTTTTTCTAAACTTCTGTGTGACTAGTAGTTTTTTTTAATATTTAAAAAAGCCTAAAAGTATGGAAGAATATACAGCAGTTTTATTCTTAAAAATATATTATAATATATTAATAATATTTTGAATTTATACAAGAAAAAGTCTTACTTTTTCTAAAATGTTTAAAATATATTAAATCATTTTTGATTCAAATTTTTCTACTAGAGCTTTTGAAAAAAATTCCAGCTGTTAAATTCCTTTTTATTAAAAAAAACTTTTTTCAAATAAAAAAGTTTTAAATTAAAAGGATAAAAAACTTTGTATAAGTCATAGTGAAAAACTAATCGATTTAAATAAAAACAACTTAAAATATGCAACAGTTTCTTTTTTTGTTGTTTTCATCAAAAGCTTTTTGAGAATACATTTATGAAAAATCCAATCATTGTTGTGAAACGTTTCTTGTTCTGTTAAAAAGTCAATCAATCATTGAGATTTAGGGATTCCAATAACAAGAAATTAAAATGACCCTTAAAGTAGGCAATGGTTTTAGTGTGCAATAAATAGCTTAAGCTATGTTAAGCAAAACATTACTAAGAACTGTAAAGTTCTTTAAAAGGCGGAATTTATATTGAAGTTAAATTAAGAATTTCAGTTGAATTAGAATTTTTACAAAAAATTAAAAAAAAAAAAAAATATTTTTCATTAAAAAAATGACCCCTGAAACAGACACAAAATGTTTATTTTAATAAGTTTTTAATTGAAAATTCTTCAATTCATGTTTTTATTTACTGTTCGCAAAAATCTCGACCGTCTCTTAATTATGCCTAAATGTAGGCCAAGATTTTTTTGCTCATATTTTTCATAATGTCTGTGTTTTATCTAATCCATTAATTTGCTAGATTAATTCAAACATTTCCTTAGAATATAACTAATAGCAGGATATATTTTCCAAGAATGCAAATACAAGAGTTTCCAGATAATTTTCTATTAAATATTTACATTATTTAACAAACGTCTGAGTAAATTCCAGAGAGAAATTGTAATATTCGTCATCATTAAAGTTATGTTTTTTGTGATAGAAAATATATTAATATTTTTTGCTTTTTATGTTTTGTAATGCTAAAAAGTTGTCTAAGTTACCAAAAGTATGCTATAAAAGATAAAAACAAATTTCAGCCTAAATGATATGCTAATGAAAATTTTTTGTTTTATAAGTTTTTTTTTCGAGAAATATTTTTCAGATTTTTTTTTGCCTCATGTTATGTAACAGAAATAGAAAAGAATTATTAAAGATTTTGATGTTTTTTGCTTTGGTTTAGTCAACATATGTTAAAAGATTAAAGGTCGATTTTTTGTTTTGAGGAGGATCTAGATTTTTTTGTAGTTGTAAGCTTAATTAAGCCAATTTTTCATTGTATTAGTAAACAGGAAAATGGTAGTAAATTTAAAACAGCTGTTGCAAAAATATTGAAGGAAAAATGTTGTGTTTTAAAAAGAAGAGCTTTAAAGTAGGCTTTTGTTTTTAAGGAATTTTGCTGATGTAAAAATATGCTATAGAACTAGTGCTTCTACAAATACAATTTAATTTAGTTTAATATCTTCAAATTAAGTCTCCCATGTTTATGTAAAAAGTATGCTACAAAAATTTGTTATAATTAAATATTTATTTTACAGAGATCTGTTAGAAATCCGTTGCTCCTTAAAATATACTTCAGTTTTGTTTTTATATTTGACCCCCTAAAAATATCTCTGACATTAAATCAAGTCTTCCCCTTAAAACTTTAAACAGCATAAAGCATAGCATATGTATTAGGGTTTTTTTCGAAGTAATCTATCTTTTGCTTCTTAATATTGAGAAATGAAAGGTGTTAAAAACCATCCATTTTAATTTCATGTTTTTTCATTCATTCATTCATTCATTCATTCATTCATTCTTTCATTAATTTTCTCATTTATTTATTCATTTGATTATTTGTTTTATATCCTTGTAAATAACAAACAAAAAAAATACTCTTATTCATGGTATACTTTTTGGGGGTCATTATCGAATACAACCTTGGGAATTACATACTTTGTTTCTTCTTTTTTTTTTTTTTTGCCTCTGTGTCTTTATATATTTTTTTTAATATGTGTATGGGTGAGTGGGTGTAATGGTGTTAAGTTCGTTATACAATTAATGAAATAATATTATAATGGATAAAGCTATTTTCTTTTAAAGATTTTTATTTAATAAAGATTAATCTACATTTTGATATTTTTTACACTTTTTTTGTAATAAAATAAATGATTTCAGTCCAAAACAAAAGTTATGGTGCCTGAAAGTATGCTATATTTTTTTACAGAAATACCCCACAATGTGTGCATTAAAAATTCGAAAGATGTATTTTGTGATTTGTAACAGAAAAAAACAGGGATTTATTTAATCACCAATATTTTCGTCAAGAGCGCTTAATTAAAAGTCTTTATTTTTTCCGGTAATTTTAAACAAAAAACAATCCCTTAAGTATAATTCAAATATTTTTGTTGTTTTTGTGTTAAATTATTATAAGTAACTTTTTTATAGCATACTTTTCAGGGAAAAAGTGAACGATTTTTTTATATTTTAACCGGCAAAAAATTTAATAAAGGCGTGATTTTCAAGATAATTAACGGAAAAAAGTTAATGAATATTAGGCTTACAACAAATATGACAAGATTTTTTTTAATGACTCAAAAAAATAAGGCAGAATTGAGTCCCCTGGTCTTATTTATGCTACACTTTTCAAAAGAAAACAAATCAATATTTTCCGTACTCTTAAAAACATCTTCATTCATCAAGCAGTTTGTGAAAATTCTAGGAAGAATTTTATATATAGTTCTAAAGCTATGGCATAAGACATTTAGAAGAGAGGTTAAAACACCCCTTTGCCCTATCAAAATTTCATTAGATAGTGGCAGCTGTTCAAAATTTCTTATTAAAATAGAAAAAACAACCAGGAGTATTTCTGTTCAAATGTAAAAAATATTTATCAGATGGGAGCCAATAGACCTAAAAGTATATATGGTTTAAAAGAGTACACTTAAAGCTTTCTTTTGACACTAAAACTTTTTCAAACACTTTTAGAACCCAAAAGTTTCATACCACTAAACTAAAAACTCAAAATATTTCAGGCATTTTCATCCAAAAATGAAAAAGTGTTGGTCAGATTTATTCAAGGGGGACTAAAACTATATATGGTTTGAGAGAACATATTTATAGTTTTCTTCCGGTAGTAAAAATTTTTCAATTCTTTTTGATCTGAAATAGTTCTATATCAACAAACTTGAAGTTTGATTAAAATTATAAAAATGTAGTGTTTGGAGTACTTTCATTCAAATGGAAAAGATGTTAAACAGATGTGTGCGAATAGGACTAAAAGTATATATGTTTTAAAAGAGTACATTAACAGCTTTCTTCTGGTAGTAAAAATTTCTTTAAATCATTTTTACCTTAAAAGTTTTGTTCCTCTAAACTTTAAATTTGATTAAAATTTTTAACATACAGTATGTGGAGTACTTTCATTAAAATGAAAGAAGTCTTAAACAGATGGATCCAAATAGACCTAAAAGTATGTATTGGTTAAAAGTGTACCTATGTAGCTTTCACTTGGTGATAAACATTTTGAAATACCATTCGACCCTTAAAAGTTATATATCACCAAAACTTTAAATTCTATAAAAATAAAGAATACATTATTTGGAGTACTTTCATTCCAATGGAAAACATTTTTAACTGGTGAGTCCAAATAGGCCTAAAAGTACATATTATATAAAAGTGTACATATGTAGCTATCTCTAGGTAGTGAAATATCTTTAATCCCATTTGATTTTAAAAAGTTCTATTCGACCAAACTTTAAATTTTATAAAAATTTCAAACTTAAAATACCTGAAGTATTTTCATTGAAACGAAAAAAGTTTTCAACAAATGTGTCCAAATAGGGTTCAAAGCATATATCGGATAAAAGTGTATACATGTAGCTTTCCCCTGGTAGTAAAATTTCTCTAACCACTTTTGATTCTAAAATGTTCTATACGACCAAACATTAAATATTGTTAAGATAAAAAACATTCAATATTTGGAATATTTTCATTCAAATGGAAAAAGTGTTCAAGGAATTGGTCAAGGTAGCAATTAAGGTACATATGATTTAAAAGTATATACTTCCAGCTTTCTTCTGGTAGCAAAATTTCGTTAACTTCTTTAACTCTTTAAAAGTTTTATAGCTTCAAACTTAAAATTAGAGGTAAAATGTGACGAACAAATCAATATCTCTGTGACTGTAAA
This sequence comes from Cochliomyia hominivorax, assembly GCA_004302925.2. Taxonomy (NCBI): domain Eukaryota; kingdom Metazoa; phylum Arthropoda; class Insecta; order Diptera; family Calliphoridae; genus Cochliomyia; species Cochliomyia hominivorax. Next base: position 93,010,867 of record PYHX02000413.1, on the reverse strand, counting down.
TGTTAGGCAAACTCGGGATACTATTTCGAAAATTAAAATTAAAAATTAATGCAAACTTAAAAAGTTGTTTCAAAGATATTGTTATTGGAAAAAATTAATTCTTTTATAAAATAGAAGCCTCAAAGTAGGCTTTAATTTTGAAGAAATATTTGATTTAATAAGTATGCTTCAAAAACTGAAATTCTGAGATGAAACAGAACATAAATCGGCCAATTATTATAATACTTTGGTAAATAAATTAAAAAATATTTTGAGGTCTTTTAAAATGACATGAAACATCTAACTTTAACAACAAGCCAAGCTGCCAATTTTGAGTATTTTGGACCAATTTTTTTACTACATTATGTGAACTGGTGAATGATATTAAAATTTCGAAATCGATTTTAAATCGGTGATGATATTTTAAAATGAATATTTCTACTTTCTCTGCTGTAAAAGACATTTTTATACCTTTTTCACACTTTAATTTATATATTTTTCTCCCAAATATTAATTTTCCATACGTTTTATTACTTATGGAGGTTGATGATGATTTGTTTCATTAATATTGTTATTATTTTTTCTCTCTTTTTTCAACTTTGTAACATTTTTAAATTTTCAATCAATAATTTTATGAAAAAAATAATACCATACCTCAAAAGTATGCAATATTTTTTATACCTTTGGTTACTCCTATATACGTGCTAAAGTATTTATAACAATTATTATGAGTGGTGGGGAAAAAGAGAGATATTTATTGAAATAAGAAAAAAGAATATAAAATATTCAATAAAATATGTGCACGCAAATGTTATAAATTATTTAAAAAAATATATTTTAAATAAAAATTAACCTCAAAAAACATAAATTCTTTAAATAAAAAGCAATTAATAAAGTTTAATATAAGTTTTGTAGAAAAAATTTATTTAAATATGAAAAAAATATTGAAATAAACATAAAATTTGTTTAAATATTTAATAAGATTTAATAAAAAAATAACGCCCACAGATGTTGTTAATTATGAGGGCACAAAAATTAAAGTTATGAACTTTTATTAATATAAATTCAAAGTTTTTTTAAGTTTGAATTTGAATACACCTAAAATCATGCTTTAGTTTTTATCATTTAAAATTATTTCATTTAAAAAATCAAAATAATTAAACTTTGTATTATAAAAAGATATTTTCATGGAGGGATTGATAAATATTTAAAGGGTGTTTTTTAAAGAGACGTTAATATAGTTAATAATTAAATATTTAGTAAAAATTTGGATTTTTTAGTGAGAAATTGAATTTTATGTTAAATATATCGACTATAGACTACTTTATAGTCTCCACTAAAGAGTAGTTTTTAGTCTGCTCTAAAGAATAATTTTTAGTCTCCACTAAATATTAGTTTATAGTCTCTTCTTTAGACTAGTTTAAGGTTTTGGCTTTAGACTAGTTTATAGTTTCGACTTTAGACTTTTTTAGAGCTTCGACTATAAACTTGTTTACAGCTTTGATTATCTCGACTATATATAGAGTATAGTCTCACTATGGTTTGTAGTATCCACAATAGAATATACAGTAATTTGGACTGTAGTCACGAACACAGACTAGTGTGTTGCCCCTTACAATATGCTCGACTAGTTTACAGTATTGACAGTATCGCTAATAATTAAAACTTCCTTGTGGTTTAGTTTGTAGACCCGATTTTAGTTTATAGTCTTTACTAGTCTAGTTAACAGTTTCGACTATAGACAAAATGGTACACTAGTTTGATAACGAGTTTATAGACTCTTTTATAAACTAGTTTACAGACTCGTTTTTGTAGTAGTTTATAGTCTCGACTTTAGACTTATTTAAAGTCTCAACTATGCACTCGTTTATAGTCTCGGCTAGTTTTCAATCTCGACAAATCTACAGACAAGTTTAGAACTCTTTTATACACTAGTTTTAGAATTGTTTATAGTCTGGTTTATAGATTAGTTTATAGTTTGGTCTATAGACAAGTATATAGTCTCGTGTATAGACTATATCGTTGCCTCATTTTTAGACTAATTCATAGTATCATTTATAGACAAGTCTTGACTTGAGTGTCTTTCTCAACAGTTGGTTTAATCTATTGACATTATAATTAACTAAAGCCTTAGTTAACATGTTATTTTTTTATCATTTCACAAAGCCTAAAAATAGGCAACGTTTTTTTCAGTATATACAAAAACTCCTTTCATAATTTCACCCTGTTTATTTGTATTCATTAGTTTAAGTAAATAAATATTATTGTATATATTTACATAAATAAATATGACACACTTAATTTAACATCAGATTTTCATTTTAGTTTTTATACATTTTAACCCCTTTTAAGTTTATAATGAATTGAGATGAGATAATTTATGTCATGATATGTGAATATTTGAATTTAAATGTTTAATTTATGTTAATAACATGAATAGTTGTCAGACAATTTAATTAACATAAAACATTGGTTACAAAATTGGTACTTCCCCTCGCACACACCCCCCCCCCCCCCCACCGGCCATGAGGAAAAATTTTGGTTTAGCATATGTGAAATGTATGCATGTATGTATTTGATTTAAATAATATTTAAAAATGTTTGTATGTGTGTATATGAATAAATATATTCATAATAATTTAGTATGTATTAAGGAGAAAAGGAGAGTATTTTAATATATTTTGATTTAAGCATTATTGGCCATATGTGAGCAGATATATAACATATTTTTTTTCAAAAAACTGTAAATGGAGCTTGAGTAAATAAAAAAGTATGTTTAAATATTTGCTTTAATATAAATTATATGATTTAATTAAATTTAAATAAATGAGTCCTAAATGTAGTCTGCAGTTAATCTATTATTGTGAGCCTTTAAATATGCTTTAAAAAATTAAAATGTGGCTTGTATTTGTCTGTCAAATCTGTTTACTATTTTAATCTCGACAAGTCTATACTTTAGAATAGTTAATAGTCCAATAATTAATATTTTTAGAATATCTGGACAAAAGTCTAACCTGTAGTCCAGTTTATAGTCTGATGAATTGTCTTGTAGTTAATAATTTAATCAGCTTTTAGTTTTGTTTATTTCACTAAATATTGATTGACTTTAGTTAACGTAATTCTTTGAATCCTTAAGTTATGCTTTACATTTTTTAAATAAATTTTTCATTGCCTACATTAAGGAAATAATATTTTTTATACCTTTTCTTTACCATTTTTCTCTATTTTTCTCTAAAAAAAACAAAAACAAAAAGAAAGAATCAACAATAAACAACAGTTTTCAACCACTTGAGGTCAATTTAACACTACATTAATTTTGTTTCCTTTCATAGAAATGATCAGCCAGTTTTAGATGAAGTTTTTCACGAAACATTTACAAATACAAAAAATGTCTAGATAAAACACAGACCTAGAAAATATTTAATATGAGAAATATAAACACAAAACCAATACAAAAACTACGAAATTATTAGGGAGGTATTAAATGAAGGTAATAAAGGTTAACTATTTCTAATCTTGCATTTTGAAAAAAATATAGCATACCTTTAGGAGCTTAAACAATTCTATCGTTACTGCTATCTTTGCCCCTCAACTAATCATTGCACCAATCCCTTTGCAATTCCCTTTGTACACCCACCCTTCTTCCTTTACCAAATTATCCTTTTATTCCCTTGATTATTTGTCTTAGAAACAACTATATTCTTTTATTTTTGTCTCTCTCTCTCTCTCTCTCTCTCTCTCTCTTTCAAAACAATTATTTTCGAGTTTTAGACAGTTTTCCCATTTGGTCTTAAGTTTGATATTTTTGTTAAAATCCCAAACTTTATTTTGGAATATAATTTCGTTATTTCTTCAATCCACAACAAAAAAACTTTTATTGTTTAACCCAAATCAAAAAATCAAAGAAATGAAAATAAATATAAAACTCATTGTAGTTTTTTTCGGATAAATTGTTATTATTGTTGTTGCCGGTTCGTTGATGTCCAATAGAAATAAACACGTTTAAAGGATAGAAAAATAAAATGTTTGTGGTTTTGTTGGCTAAACACTGACATCGTATCCTTTTTCGTATCCTCTTTTTTGTGCTAAAATACCACTTTAGAGTCTGTTAGTTGAGAAGAGAAAAAATTTACAGATAAATAAAAACATTATACAAAAAATAATTTCGATAAAACTAAAGTATATTTTTGGATAAAGACACTTTTCGGTGAATTGGGACAATAAGTTGAAAACCTTATACGCAACTGACTATAAACTAGTCTATATTCTGGACTATAAACTAGTCTATAGTCTGGACTATAAACTAGTCTATAGTCTGGACTATAAACTAGTCTATAGTCTGGACTATAAACTAGTCTATAGTCTGGACTATAAACTAGTCTATAGTCTGGACTATAAACTAGTCTATAGTCTGGACTATAAACTAGTCTATAGTCTGGACTATAAACTAGTCTATAGTCTGGACTATAAACTAGTCTATAGTCTGGACTATAAACTAGTCTATAGTCTGGACTATAAACTAGTCTATAGTCTGGACTATAAACTAGTCTATAGTCTGGACTATAAACTAGTCTATAGTCTGGACTATAAACTAGTCTATAGTCTGGACTATAAACTAGTCTATAGTCTGGACTATAAACTAGTCTATAGTCTGGACTATAAACTAGTCTATAGTCTGGACTATAAACTAGTCTATAGTCTGGACTATAAACTAGTCTATAGTCTGGACTATAAACTAGTCTATAGTCTGGACTATAAACTAGTCTATAGTCTGGACTATAAACTAGTCTATAGTCTGGACTATAAACTAGTCTATAGTCTGGACTATAAACTAGTCTATAGTCTGGACTATAAACTAGTCTATAGTCTGGACTATAAACTAGTCTATAGTCTGAACTATAAACTAGTCTATAGTCTGAACTATAAACTAGTCTATAGTCTGAACTATAAACTAGTCTATAGTCTGAACTATAAACTAGTCTATAGTCTGAACTATAAACTAGTCTATAGTCTGAACTATAAACTAGTCTATAGTCTGAACTATAAACTAGTCTATAGTCTGAACTATAAACTAGTCTATAGTCTGAACTATAAACTAGTCTATAGTCTGAACTATAAACTAGTCTATAGTCTGAACTATAAACTTGTCTATAGTCTGAATTATAAACTAGTCTATAGTCTGAACTATAAACTAGTCTATAGTCTGAACTATAAACTTGTCTATAGTCTGAATTATAAACTAGTCTATAGTCTGGACTATAAACTAGTCTATAGTCTGGACTATAAACTAGTCTATAGTCTGGACTATAAACTAGTCTATAGTCTGGACTATAAACTAGTCTATAGTCTGGACTATAAACTAGTCTATAGTCTGGACTATAAACTAGTCTATAGTCTGGACTATAAACTAGTCTATAGTCTGGACTATAAACTAGTCTATAGTCTGGACTATAAACTAGTCTATAGTCTGGACTATAAACTAGTCTATAGTCTGGACTATAAACTAGTCTATAGTCTGGACTATAAACTAGTCTATAGTCTGGACTATAAACTAGTCTATAGTCTGGACTATAAACTAGTCTATAGTCTGGACTATAAACTAGTCTATAGTCTGGACTATAAACTAGTCTATAGTCTGGACTATAAACTAGTCTATAGTCTGGACTATAAACTAGTCTATAGTCTGGACTATAAACTAGTCTATAGTCTGGACTATAAACTAGTCTATAGTCTGGACTATAAACTAGTCTATAGTCTGGACTATAAACTAGTCTATAGTCTGGACTATAAACTAGTCTATAGTCTGGACTATAAACTAGTCTATAGTCTGGACAATAAACTAGTCTATAGTCTGGACAATAAACTAGTCTATAGTCTGGACTATAAACTAGTCTATAGTCTGGACTATAAACTAGTCTATAGTCTGGACTATAAACTAGTCTATAGTCTGGACTATAAACTAGTCTATAGTCTGAACTATAAACTAGTCTATAGTCTGGACTATAAACTAGTCTATAGTCTGAACTATAAACTAGTCTATAGTCTGAACTATAAACTAGTCTATAGTCTGAACTATAAACTAGTCTATAGTCTGAACTATAAACTAGTCTATAGTCTGAACTATAAACTAGTCTATAGTCTGGACTATAAACTAGTCTATAGTCAATTCAGTTTTCGTTGCGAACAGACGTGTTTTATTGATTTTCTCTCTTAACTTAAAGCGTAAAAATAAATTTCTGGTTATTTAAAAATAAATCATAAAATATATAATAAATAAAGAAAGATACTTTCAAAATTATATAAAGTGTATAAATCATAATTAGTGCTAGTTTTTAATTAAACAACGTTAAAAATATATAAAATAAATATTTAAAATCAAAAGTTTTAGTAAAACATAAAATAAAATGAGTAAAGTTGTGTGTAGCCAATGCAAAAACGACATCCATACACCTACGTACGTAAGATGTTTTGGATGCAATTCTAATTACCATTTCTCTTCGTGTTCTCCTCTCTCTGAAGCTACATATTCAACTATGACCGGTGAGAGAAAGATGAACTGGAGGTGTCACATTTGTAAACCTCGCAGCAGGTCCCCAAACAATATTTATCAGGCCTTTGTCTTTGATGAAAATAATCAACAAAAACAAGTGCGCGAAGATGATGATTCCAAGGAAAATAATAATGCAAAAAAATACAAGGATTCACTATCGCTTAACACTGTGAACTCAAACTTATGTTCAGTTCAATCAGATGTATCTGAGCTAAAAGTTGATATAAAGGAAATTAAGACACAGATCGAAATGTTGGCTACCACTGTCAATACATTAAATACACAAATAAAAGGAGAAATACAATCAGCACTCACAACTATAACAAGCACACTGACTACCTTAGTAGCTCAGGTTAATGACCTTAAACAAAAAGACCAAAAGAGAGAAATGCAAATCAACACTATAGACAGTCGTATGAATAAACTAGAGCAACAATTAATTGTGAAAAACATTGAAATTAAGAGCATCACAAATGAGCAAATATCAGCTACTGATGTTATTAAAAAAATTGGTGCATCGGTTGAAGTCGAAATTAATGATGCTGATATTGAGAAGGCTTATCGTCTTAAGAGACAAAAAGATAAGATTATCATCGAATTTTCATCTCTTAACAAAAAAATAGAACTCATGAGTAAGATAAAACGACACAGAGTGGATGCACATATTATTAACACTGATGGTGACAAAATTAGCAGCAAATACCTTTACATTAATGACCAATTAACTTTAAATAATCGTCGGTTATTGTGGATTGCCAAAACCAAAGCACATGAAGCTAATTGGAAATATGTTTGGGTTCGAAATGGTAACATTTTCGCTCGTAGAACTGAAAACACGCCATCTATATTTATTAAAAACGCCACCGATATTGAACAAATAAATGCTACAAATTAAAATTTTCTTTTCATAAAACAATTTTTATTCAACTAAAAAATAAAAAAATAAAAAAAAAAAAAACTTTTTTACAATTATACTTTTGTTTATAAAAATAAAAAATGAATACAATTCATAAACAAAGTATAACACATTTTCACCAATTAGATAAAGAACACTTAAATCATAATGTGTCTTTAATTTATATGAATATTAGATCACTTCGTCTAAATTTTTCATCTTTTCTTGTAACAATAAATCAAATAATTGATAAAATAAAAATAATAATACTCGTTGAAACAAACATAAACAATAATGAAAACAATTTTTATAATATTCGTGGCTTTAACTCAATATTTATGAATAGGGAAGGAAAAGGAGGGGGAATTGTTTTATACATCAAAGACTGTTTAAATTTTACACAAACTCATATAAATACAAATGCATGTGAAATAATACAAACAGAAATTAATTGTAACAACAAAAATATATCACTTATTTGTATTTACCGCCCCCCTGATCAAAAAATCCCCGAATTTATTAGTGAAATTGATACAATAATAAACCAAATAAACAAAAAGCAAGAGATTATTATCGTGGGAGATATGAATATAAATATAAAAAAAGAAAATAAAACAACAACAACATATCTGGACATGCTATCGTCAAATGGAATGCAGTGTTTAATAAATGAGAGTACAAGAGAAGATGTAACTAAAAAAACAAGTTCTTGTATTGATCACTTATTTGTTAAAATCAATGAGTCTAATACACAAACACACGCATCGATAATTGCAACAACAATTTCTGATCATTACACTCTCTTTTGTTCTCTCAATCAACAAGTAAATGCTAATAATAAGGGTTCGGAAAACAACACTTCTCAGCAAAAACTAAATAACTATTTAATTGATTTAAAAATAAAGGAAATTAAATGGAATGATATTATAAATAATATAAACAATACTAATGATATATATAATAAAATACATGAACAATTTGCTGACATCTATAGTAGTTCTTACCAAACTAAAAAATTACATAAAAAACGATCCTCTAGTCCGTGGATTAACGAAGAACTGGTGAAATGTTGCCTAATTAGAGACAAATTATTCAAAAAATTCAAAAATAACAAAACAAATAAAAATAAAGAAAATGAATATAAACTCTATAGAAATCAATTAAATAAAAAAATAATAACTGCTAAAAACAATTATTACCGTCAAAAGTTTATAGACAATAGAAATGATATTCGAGCAACATGGCAAATTATTAATGAAATTATTGGAAAAAAATATACCAATATAGATGATAATATCAACAAAAACTTTAAAAATAATAATTTAAATAATATATTAAATGGTTTCGCTACAAGTTTTAGTGAAAATATTAAGCAAATAATTCATGATTGTAGTATTCAAACATTGTATAATATAAGATTTACCCAACAAAATTCTTTGTATTTATCACAAACAAATGAAGATGAAGTATATAATATTTTAAAATGCCTTAACGTAAAGAAAGGAGCTGGCGTAGATCAGATAAGACCAAGAGATCTAAGAAACAATGCCAATCTACTAACACCAATCATCACAAAACTAATTAATAGTAGCCTCATCAATGCGACAGTGCCAAAACTTTTAAAAACATCGATAATAAGACCGATATATAAAAATGGAACTAAGTCAGATTTTAATAACTATCGACCTATATCTATCTTATCAGCAATTGAAAAAGTATTGGAAGAAGTTGTTGTAAGGAGGCTAACTCAGTATTTAGAGAAATACAAAATAATAAATTATAATCAATTCGGCTTTCAAAGAGGTAAAAGCATAAATAAATTACTGGGTGAGTTCTCCAATTTTATAAATAACTGTCTAAGTAAACACCAACACTGCTTAGTTTTATATATCGATTTTAGTAAAGCCTTTGACACGTTATCACACGAAAAGCTGATTAATACTTTATATAGGAATGGAATCAGAGGAAATACATTAAAATGGTTTACTGATTACCTCGAATGCAGAAATTTTATCGTTAAAATTCAAAATAGTTTCAGCAATACAATGCCAACACAACATGGAGTGCCACAAGGTTCCAAATTAGGCCCAATCTTATATATAATATATGCCAATGATTTACTCAAAACTTTAGAAAATAGTAAAAATTTTGCATATGCTGACGATACAGCAATAGTAGTAGCTGAGACAAACCTAACAACCGCCATTGATCAGATGCAAAATCAATTGAATATTGCCACAAAATGGTGCCATGATAACGGCCTTATCATTAACGCTAATAAGACAAAAGTAATGCATATTAAACCTCCTCACCTCTCAAACTCACAAGTTACTCTAGTATATCATAATACAAATTGTCTACATTATCAAATAAAAAACTCTAATTTATGTGATGGCAACTGTAATACAAATATTGAGATAGTGAATATATATAAATATCTAGGAGTGTATGTGGACAGTAGTTTTAAATGGAAATTTCAAATTGATGATCTTAAAAAGAAACTTCGAAAAACTGCATACACATTGTTCCATTTAAGTTACTGTGCAAACTACAATGTCTTAAGACAAGCATACTTTTCACTTGCTGAATCATATCTACGACATGGAGTGACTGCATGGGGTAGTGCTAAATACAGCAAATCACTGCAAAAATCACAAAACGCAATCGTGAAAATATTATGGAAAAACTACCATGCCACAACTTCATATGGAATATCTACGAACAATAATAGCAACTATCGAGCAATATTTAAGGAGTTGAATATTCTTAACGTTAAAAGTATATACTCTACAACAATAGTAAATGAATTCTTTGGAGACAACAGATTTCTTCGTATTATTAACCACCCATACCAAACTAGAAGACGAGTACAGAACAGATACCAAACGGATCGGTTTCTAAATGAATTCGGAAGATCCACACTAGGCGTCACGTTACCATCTATATTGAATAATTTACCAAACGAGATTTTAAATGTTAAAAATAACTTTAAGAGAAAAAAATTAATTAAAAATTTTTTTATAAATTCGCAATGATTGTTATTTGTTTAAGTATATTATGTAACTAAAACTTTCTTCCTGCTGTCAAGCCATATGGCTTAGCGGGTGTATAAATAATATTTGTGTAATATGAATTTAATAAATAATAATAATAATAAAAAAAAAAAAAAAAAAAATAAACTAGTCTATAGTCTGGACTATAAACTAGTCTATAGTCTGGACTATCAACTAGTCTATAGTCTGGAATTTCATAGCAGTTCAAAACAAAAGACTATAACTTTTTTTGGGTGGATGAATATTTAATGCCCAACAGAAATATGTTATATTACATTTGATTTTTAACCATATAAATTCCTTTTTTTTCTCCACCCACATAAATATAACAATGAGGCGGGACCTTGTGTTAAAAAGCAATATGAAAAGGGTGTTAAAAGCTCATCGTTTCCTTATTTAAGAGCAGGCTGTTTATTATATCTTTCAAAGGATGTGGTTATATACTTTTTAATGTATAACATATTGGTCTATCAGCCTTAAAGTAGACATTACTTTTTTATTACGAAATTTAGAAGGATATTATTTTAAAATGTATTAAATTTAATAGAAATTATATTCTAATGGATTTCTGAATGGAAACCACATATTTTATTTTAGGAATTATTTCTATGGCCTACTTTTAGGAAACATATATTTTTTAATATTGATTAATTTTGAAAGATTTTTATGGTAAATTTTTGCTAATGTTTTAACAAAATTTTGCAGTTTAGAAAACAAATATGAGACGGTTTAATTTTAAGGAAAATATATTAATATTTAGAATGAAACTAAAACCCTAAAAATATGTTGTATGTTTTATTGACATTAAACATTCTTTAACTAAATTAGTTTGGTTAAGTGTTAGTGAAAACTTTAGCCTGAAGGTGGTTAATACAAAATGTTTTGTAATTCAAAACATTGTTAGTAATTCGACCAGCCCCTTTAGCACCTGCAACACAAAAGTTATTCATAATTTTCTTAAGAAAACTTGAAAACATGCTTCCTTTCTTTCAAGCACATTAACTGCTATAAGGAAACTATAAATTTTTCCAAACAAATACTATGGCATTGCAAGTTTAAACAAAAATAAAACATACGCCAGCTTAAAGCCTATTTGCAGGCGTTTGATGCAATACCAAACAAATAGCCTATTTTCAGGCTTACGAAACAGGGCAAAGAAAACAGAAAACCATAAATAAAATAAAGAAAATGAATTATCTACGAAAAATTTTGCTTGTTTATGCAGCTACAAAACCGGAAATAAACAACTTTACGAAACAATTGTAAAATATTAAAAAAACCTTGAAGTAAACTTTGTTTTTTTTTTAGTTTTATAGAAAACTACTAAATAATAGAAAATAAAAATTGCATTATGATATCATTTAAATAAGAAAATACTATATAAGAAGAAAAATACTTCCACAAAAAACAAAAAATATCCCTTAAAATATGCATGTTTTAATAGATCTGTAGCAAAAAAAAAAGAAAATGGCCATAAGAAACAAGTGAAAACTTATGGTTGTTGTTATTTATAGCAAAAAAAAGAAAATCTTTTGAAATATTTTATGAATTTCTTTCTTACTTAACAAATTTCTAAAGTTTTTCTTTTCTCTATTTATCAGCAAAATACAATTTTCTAAAGGAAAAACTAAAAAAACATTTTAAATCCTTAACGTTTATTTCTTAAATTAATGAAATTATGGCCAGAAGTAAGAAAAAAATGTTCTACACGAATAATTATTTAAAACTTTATGAAATATTGTTTGTAAAAGCCAATAAGTTTTTAGTTACCTAAAAGTATACTGCAGAAAATAAAAACAGAAATAAGGAAGAGACATATTCCATGTAATAAAATAGTTAAACAAATTCTCTAAAAGTTTTTTGTAGTCCAGACAACATCCTGGTTGTAGTCGAGACAAGAAACAAGTCTATTTAATAGACTACAACCTAATCCGTAGCATTGACAAAAAATTAATCTACACCAAGAAGCTGCCGTTATTCAAGAAAATAATATATCATTTAGTCTAGACAGCAACCTATTATTTAGTCTTAAAAATTATCTATTCCTTAATATAGACAACAAAATAATGTTCAGTTTAGACATCAAAATAGCTTATAGTCTTGGTAACTAGCTAGTCTATAGTCTAGACAACAAGCTAGTCTATAGTCTAGACAACAAGCTAGTCTAGCCTATAGTCTAGACAACAAGCTAGTCTAGCCTATAGTCTAGACAACAAGCTAGTCTAGCCTATAGTCTAGACAACAAGCTAGTCTAGCCTATAGTCTAGACAACAAGCTAGTCTAGCCTATAGTCTAGACAACAAGCTAGTCTAGCCTATAGTCTAGACAACAAGCTAGTCTAGCCTATAGTCTAGACAACAAGCTAGTCTAGCCTATAGTCTAGACAACAAGCTAGTCTAGCCTATAGTCTAGACAACAAGCTAGTCTAGCCTATAGTCTAGACAACAAGCTAGTCTAGCCTATAGTCTAGACAACAAGCTAGTCTAGCCTATAGTCTAGACAACAAGCTAGTCTAGCCTATAGTCTAGACAACAAGCTAGTCTAGCCTATAGTCTAGACAACAAGCTAGTCTAGCCTATAGTCTAGACAACAAGCTAGTCTAGCCTATAGTCTAGACAACAAGCTAGTCTAGCCTATAGTCTAGACAACAAGCTAGTCTAGCCTATAGTCTAGACAACAAGCTAGTCTAGCCTATAGTCTAGACAACAAGCTAGTCTAGCCTATAGTCTAGACAACAAGCTAGTCTAGCCTATAGTCTAGACAATAAGCTAGTCTAGCCTATAGTCTAGACAACAAGCTAGTCTAGCCTATAGTCTAGGCAACAAACTAGCCTATAGTCTAGGCAACAAACTAGCCTATAGTCTAGGCAACAAACTAGCCTATAGTTAGTACAACGAACTAGTCAAACGGATAGATCTTATACTAGAATATTATCTAGACTATTTTTTAGTCTACAGCTAACTAGATTTGTAACCAAATAATATAGGTATGCTAAAGTTATAAATTGCCTTAAATATGTTATGTATGTTATTAATGTCTCCTGGCTATCTTTCCCTCTCTCTCTTTCTCTCTGACTGATTCTCTAAAATCAATTTTTTTAATTTTATAATTTGCAAAATAATTTTCTTTCACAAAAACTTCTGCCATCAAAATAGAAACTACAAATTTCTTTTCCCCCTTCAATTATTTTCCATATAAAAAAAGCCTCAACAATATGCTAAACAAAATTTTTATAAATAAAATTTATTGACTACTTTTAGGAGACACTATTTAGTAGTTTGAATTTATGAGAGATAATTTATTTAAAAAAAAGAAGAAAATAATCAAGTTTTATTGCTGCACAGCAACAACAAATGAGGCTGAAATAAATAGACGCTTATTTTGGTATTGGAAACTAATTTTTTCTGTGTATTAGTTGAAATGACTAACCAAATGTCAATTTGGATTTAAGAGTTTTAGACATTGAATACGTCATTGACATTTGATTTGCGTTTTGTGTTTGTGAAAAATCTGTTGTAAATCAACAATGATGGATAATTTAAGATGTTTTACTGGATTTAACGATAAAATCAAACTAATTTTGTGGTATTTGGAAATAAGGTCAGTGAGAAAAATAAAATGAAAGAAAAAGCATACTTAAGGGGGGAGTAAAATAAGGATTTATAATAAATTTAGAATAATATTAGGAGAAAGAGAAATATTAAATGTTCATGGCATATTTAAAGTATATTTTTAGGTGGAACAGCAATATTAAATTTGAATGGCATATTTAAAGGATTAACTAGTTATAGTTTTGACATATTTTCTATGAAAAAATAACTAAAGCATATTTTTTGAGCTAAAAATTATATAGCATACTTTTAGTTTGGTTAAAAGAAAAAAAAACAAAATCAATATTTTCATTGCCAGCTTTTAGGGGATTTAAAAAATCGTTAAATCCTGCTTATGTTTGCGTATGTATTTTATGTGCAAAATTCGAATTGTTCGAATAATTGCAAAAACATCAAACTATTTTATATGAAAGAATTTCGAAAAGAACACATAGAAGTTTGTTGGTAAATTCTCCAGTAGATAATACGATTAAAATGAATTGAATGAAAACAAAAAAACAAAAAAAAGAAAATTGTATAAAATCTAAAATTTTGTTAAGTGTTTGTTTAACAAAATTGACTTCTATAAATCAAATAAAATATATAATCAATTTCTTTAATTTCGAAAATTGTGGTTAAATATAATTTTTATAAATTGCTGCATACTTTAAGGTGTTTATTTAATGTGTTAATAAATTAACCTGAAACAAAGATAAAGCTCATCTTACAAATAAAATAATCTTTAATATTATTAATATTTCTATAAGGAAATCATATTTGAAGATCTAAACAATAGCATACCTTAAAGGCGGAAAGGTATTAAATAACATCAAAAGTATTAAATATCGCAAAAAATGTTTGAGGAAATTTAAATTATTAACATTAAAAATTCCATTAAATTTGTTTCGAAACCAAATTTCTATTTTCTCTGTTTTTCCTTCAACTTTATCACACATTTCCATCTTCTTCATCTAAACGTCAGTAAATTTTCCTTCGAATATTCACGCTTTTCTTGTTATTGAAACTAATTACATACATTTTTCATAATGCTTCATATTTCCCCCCTTCCCCTCGATCAGAAAACATATTGTCACTTAAAGTTTATCTTGCGAAAAACATATGAGTCTTTTTCGCAATATTTTCAGTAAATTATGCGAATGTGACTCATACAGTAGAAGCGAAGACATGTAGTCTAATTCTACTGCAAAATCTATGTGGAGGGAAATTTATTCTTTAAACTTAAATATTGAAAAATAGTTTGCAAATATTTTTAACTAATCTAAATTGGCAGCTATTTGCAACTTAGTTTGAGGCAGAAAAATATGTTGACGCTGATGACTAGAAACAGTTGAGTTAGTAATTAGCAAATCAATATGTTTTTAGTGATTCCAATTTACATTCTTTCCCCTGGTTTATCTATAAATCATATCACACATTTCCATATTTTAATTTAAAATATGAGTTAAAAAACTAGGGGTACCAGTAAAAAATAAATCATGTGTAAAATGAAATGTCTAAAATTGAAGAATATACTTTAAGGATTTAAAACAAAAAATGTATTGCATATTTTTAGGCGCAAAGTAAAAATAGTTTTCATTAATACCAGACTTTTGGACTTGAAAGCAGACTATAGTTTACCATATAAATGTACTTTAGATCAGCTAATTAATTACACTACAGTTAGACATATAAATTATACTGTAGTTTGACCCACAAACTATACTGCAGTTCGGTAACAATCTTGTACACAAATAGAGCTTTAATTTAGCCTAGAAACATGCTACAAATTACTTTAATTTGAATACAGTGAAGTGTATTCTGTATTCCAAAGGGGAACCCTTTACATATACACTCAGTCTGTAAGTGTGTATGTGTATCTTTTAGAAATTATTCATTTTCATCTGTTACGGAAGTTTATACTGGCAAGCAAATGCCAATTTTATTTTCAGCAATCACTCTTTCCGTGGAAAATTATACTTTAATAATGATTGAGTGGCAGTTTGTTTACTACAAACACTTTCCACAAACCAGAGGGTGAAACGCTACCATAAATACAATAGCAAAATGCAAGTGGTTACCAATAGCAAAAAAATAAAAGAAACATGTGAAAAAAATAGTGTACATGCCTTGTCAGCATAACTAATTCATTATATACAAAAAAAAATATGAAAGCTCCTAGAAATATGCACCAAAATATGTTACGCTACAAATCTATTTTGTCCCTCTTCTCTAAAGAAGAAAAATAGTTACTAATTGGTTCATCATCGTTTTGTGGTCAACAGTAGTTGGAAATAAATGAATGTGGCTGCGAAGGGGAACAACAACAACAAGCACTACCAAATGAATGGTAAATTACAAGTGGTTCATCTCTTTTTTCTGAATTTTATCCATTCGTAAATAAAAAATAGTCTATAGTTTAAAGTGCTCGAAATAGAAGAATATTGTGAATTGTTGTCATTTTTCTATAACTAAAAAATATGATGATAGCAAAAACTGAAGTATACTTATAGGATAAACGTCAAATGGTTATTTAAAGCATATTTTTATGTATTACACTTAGCAAAAGGAAGATTTTGTTTTGAAGATAAACTTGACTATAGTTTATAGTACAAATAAGACTATAGCTTAGGCAAAGAAAAATATTGTAGTTTAAACTACAAACTAAACTATAGTTAAAACTGAGAAATGAAATAAAGTGTAAGCTATAGTTTAAACTATAAACTAAAATGGTTTAGTGTGCATAAACTAGACTCTAGTTTAGTGTGCATAAACTAGACTCTAGTTTAGTGTGCATAAACTAGACTCTAGTTTAGTGTGCATAAACTAGACTCTAGTTTAGTGTGCATAAACTAGACTCTAGTTTAGTGTGCATAAACTAGACTCTAGTTTAGTGTGCATAAACTAGACTCTAGTTTAGTGTGCATAAACTAGACTCTAGTTTAGTGTGCATAAACTAGACTCTAGTTTAGTGTGCATAAACTAGACTCTAGTTTAGTGTGCATAAACTAGACTCTAGTTTAGTGTGCATAAACTAGACTCTAGTTTAGTAAATAAACCAGAATCTAGTTTAGTGTGCATAAACTAGACTCTAGTTTAGTGTGCATAAACTAGACTCTAGTTTAGTGTGCATAAACTAGACTCTAGTTTAGTGTGCATAAACTAGACTCTAGTTTAGTGTGCATAAACTAGACTCTAGTTTAGTGTGCATAAACTAGACTCTAGTTTAGTGTGCATAAACTAGACTCTAGTTTAGTGTACATAAACTAGACTCTAGTTTAGTGTGCATAAACTAGACTCTAGTTTAGTGTGCATAAACTAGACTCTAGTTTAGTGTGCATAAACTAGACTCTAGTTTAGTGTGCATAAACTAGACTCTAGTTTAGTGTGCATAAACTAGACTCTAGTTTAGTGTGCATAAACTAGACTCTAGTTTAGTGTGCATAAACTAGACTCTAGTTTAGTGTGCATAAACTAGACTCTAGTTTAGTGTGCATAAACTAGACTCTAGTTTAGTGTGCATAAACTAGACTCTAGTTTAGTGTGCATAAACTAGACTCTAGTTTAGTGTGCATAAACTAGATTCTAGTTTAGTAAATAAACCAGAATCTAATTTAGTATATAAATTAGTTTCTGTTTAGCAAATAAACTGAATGCTCGTTTAGTGTTCAAAGTAGTTTTATTTTGTGATCCTGAATATATTTTTTTCCTTTCTGCAAGAATCCTTGGCCTTGTCTATAAACACATTTTAACATTTCTTTATAGTCTTTTTCACATTTCTATCATTATTTCAACCATTATCTTCTATTCTCTTGCTATTCGCATTTAATCGATTTAATAGCTTGAAATAATTACTGAAACATGCTTAAGTTGTCTTCAACTTATATTTTTTGCCATTTTTTTATCTTAATTTTGCTTTAAGGCGGATATTTTCTCAAGACTAAACAATTTGATGTTTGATTGTGTTTTGTGTACTATAAATTTGTTGTCGTTGTTGTCGTTTATCTTGAAAATTTCTTGAATGCTTGGGATTCAACATAACAATAGGGTTTGTCTTTAATTTAAATAGAGGGGAAATTATTGAGTGAAAGACAGACGGACATTAAAAATAGATCGACAAGATGCCGTAAATAAGATGTCATGGCTTTGTCACTTGCCAAAATGTTTGGGGCTTTAAGGAATTAAAAGAAAAGATTTAACGCTTTTGATTTTGACATAAATTTAATTATTAGATTCCAAAAAAAGTGAAAAGTTTAAAGTCAAACCAACAATTTCCCTTAAGAGCTTTTGTTTTGGGGAAAAGCTAACAAAGGCCCATAAAAATATTCCTTTAAGTCAGTTAATTTTTATTTAAGTTTGTCTATTTCTGCATGAAATATTAATTTCACTTTAAACGTTCTAAAAGGATTTGCTGTGGGTTTAATAAACTTTAGCATAGTTTTAGGGGAGGGAGCAAAGAAACAGCTTTATGAATTTTATTTTATTAAAAAAATATTCTGTTTTATCATAATTTCATTATTAACTAGTTCAGAGTATTAAATTACAAATTAATGACCAGTTTTTATAACGTCTGCATAATATTTTTAATTATAAAAGTTATAAAGGATTTAAAGCAGCCTGGCGATATGCTAGAGTTTATTAAAAAATTATTAAATAAATGTAATAAAAATTAAATAGAATTTTCTAATTAACATATGTTTATTAATTAATTAATTAAGAACATTAATGTTTAAAAGACTTAAATCTTTATAATTATAAAAAAATATTTAAAAAATATTTCCTAAAGCTCCCAAAAGTATGCTATAAAAATTAAATCTTCAATTAATAATATATAGAATTCATATGAATCATTTTAATTATCAGGAAATTATTTCTTTTATAAAAAAAAATGTCTATTTTATCTTCCTCTTTAAAGTAATCACTTATTGCAGTCGTTATATAATAAAACACATTTCGTTCCCCCTCTCTCACACTCTCTCGCCTAAAAGTCTATTTTAATTTGTTTTTCTTATAATTTTTCTTTCTCCTTCTCATTCTTTTGATTGTGATTGCGAAAGCAAAAGAAAAGTTAGGTAATAAATTATAATTGGATATTGAAGATTGCAAATAAGGTAGAATATTACAACAACAACAAAAATTATAATGAATATTGTAAAGAAATAATTGATTGTAAAGAATAGATAAATCGCAAAAGTATCACAAGCGTTATATGGTGGAAAAAATTGCGAGTCGAATGAAATCGATTTTTGTTTTTTTTTAGCTTGACTGCCTAAAAATATGCAATATTTTTTGAAAATTTATTTGTTGTATAAGTATGCCATGAATGGAGTTTTTTTTAAAGCGATATAATAATTTTATTTATGATATTTGCTGGAAATTATTATAAGGTAGAGAAACATATTTAAAGGGTAATTGTTCAAGAGGTGTATTTTAGATGTATGAGCGAGTACTAGGGATTACAGTTTTGTTGAAAGAACTCTCTCCCTGTAGTTGTGGAAAACCTCTCTAATCTTAGCTCACTTGGTGGCGACTCTGTTGATCTTTCTGTGATGTCATTCTTCTTTTAAGCGATGTAATTCTTAATTTAAAGTTCAAAAACGTTGAAGAATCCTCTGAAGTCCTCTGCCAGAATTCGAAATCGACAAAAGATAAAGCCTCTTCTTCAAATCTTCACTAAATATTGAATTTTTCACTAAAATTCAAATTTTCACAAAAACTGAATTTTTCACTAAAAATTCAAATTTTCACAAAAAACTGAATTTTTCACTAAAAATTCAAATTTTCACTAAATATTGAATTTTCCACTAAAAATTCAAATTTTTACTTAAAATAAAATTTTTCAGTAAAATTCCAATTTTTCACTAAAAAATCCAATTTTTCACCAAAAATTCAAATTTTCACTAAATATTGAATTTTTCACAAAAATTCAAATTTTCACTAAATATTGAATTTTTCACGAAAAATTCAATTTTTCACTAAATATTGAATTTTTCACGAAAAATTCAATTTTTCACTAAATATTGAATTTTTCACGAAAAATTCAATTTTTCACTAAAAATTAAATTTTTCACTAAAAATTAAATTTTTCACTAAAATTAAATTTTTCACTAAAAATTAAATTTTTCACGAAAAATTCAATTTTTTTTAAATTTTTCACTAAAAATTAAATTTTTCACTAAAAATTCAATTTTTCACTTAAAAATTCAATTTTTTCATTAAAAAATTCAATTTTCACTAAAAAATTCAATTTTTCACTAAAATTATTATTTTTACGCTTGGAAGGCATCTTCCTGAACTCAAGTTTCTTTTTTTAACAAAATCTCATATTTTTCCAGCAGCATTTTCTTATTGCCTTTGTTTCAGTAAAAAATCTATGTGTTTCTCCACATTACAGTTGTTTACCTCAAAAATCTTAAAATGTATATAAAAATTTTACATACTTTAAGGCTGCTTGTTTTATGGTCTCATCTTAATGTTGTTATAGAGAGAACATTTTTTTCTTTGTTCTGTATGTATTTTGTGTACATGTGTGCGTGAGTGTTTGTGTTTGCTTTTATGTGTGCCTCTGCTACAACTACAAAAAGAAAAAATTAAATACATGTGAAGATAAATTATATTTATCATAAAGAATTAAATGAAATTTCATAAATTGAATTTTTACACCAACGCACACATTGAAACACAAACAAACCATAGTCTGTTAACATACACCACTATAAAGTTAACAATAACCAGTTAACATTTTAATCACCAAATTGCTTTAAAGACAGCAAATTAGAATTCCTTTCTCCCAAAACTATCATTCGATAGTGAAAAAGCGTACACTTTCTAAATATTTCCTGGTTTTTCTTTATATGTCTTCAAATTATCTGTAGATGTCGAACAGTAATATATATGTATATACACACATACATCCATACATACATGCTTTTACAAATTAAATAAAAGTCTGTAAGTTTTTCAACACTTATTATTAACTTAGACGTGTATAAACTATAACGACGTGCCTTGTAGGAGTTTGAATACGTGTATGTTTTTTCTTTTTCACTTTACACACCTGTGTATACACACATATATATATTTGGAGTGCCAATATCTCATGTATGTTTGTGTATGTGTATGTTTTTATAAAAGTTTAGTTGTCATATTAAGCTTAAGTTTTTTTTCCTTTATTTTCTTTAACTTTATTTTTTCTCCATTTTTATGAGAGTTTAAATATGACTGTCATATATTTATAATCAGATCAAATAAGTATGAGTATTTTTGTAGTTGTATTTTAGGTTAATATTATTGCTTAAGATATTAAGTCTAAAATGGGAGGAAAGACTGCTTTATTCCATAAATAAAGCTAAAAGGAAAATATAGAACACAAAAGATAATATTTAATTTTAGACACAATCTGAATTTAGTTTAAGCTTAACTTATAGTTGATGGACTAGCTATAGTCAGTTCAGTCCGTAGACTATACAATAATTAAGTCGATTGCCAAATTAAATTTCGATTGATAAACTTCGTAAGACTAAACTATAGTTCAGTCGGTAGACTAAACTATAGTTCAGTCGATAGACTAAACTTTTAGTTCAGTCGATAGACTAACTTTAGTTCAGTCGATAGACTACACTATAGTTCAGTCGATAGACTACACTATAGTTCAGTCGATAGACTAAACTATAGTTCAGTCGATAGACTATAGTTCAGTTGATAGACTAAACTATAGTCATTCGATCATAGATAAAACATAGTGCAGTCGAATAGGACTAAACTATAGTTCAGTCGACAGACTAAACTATAGCTCAGATAGATAGACTATAGTTCAGTCGACAGACTAAACTATAGTTCAGTCGACAGACTATAGTTCAGTCGACAGACTAGTAGTTCAGTCGACAGACGAAACTATAGCTCAGTCGACAGAACTATAGTTCAGTCGATAGACTAAACTATAGTTCAGTCGATAGACTAAACTATAGTTCAGTCGATAGACTAAACTACTAGTTCAGTCGATAGAACTATAACTATTAGTTCAGTCGATAGACTAAACTATAGTTCAGTCGATAGACTAAAACTATAGTCAGTTCGATAGACTAAACTATAGTTCAGTCGAGAGACTAAACTATAGTTCAGTCGATAGACTAAACTATAGTTCAGTC
>PYHX02000413.1:92968328-92984094 GCA_004302925.2 Cochliomyia hominivorax | reverse complement strand
ATGCCCATGATAAGATAGGAGCATGTACTCCTCCAAATCAACTCGTTAACACTTCTGCTCTATTCATGTGAAAGTAACAGTTATATTTCCCCACCAAAAAATTGTTCTTTACTTCGTTATATGACAAACACTTTAACATTTCGCCTAAAGAGCCAGAGAGTTCATTTAAGAGAACATTTATCCCCCTTTATAATCAACCAAAATAATAATGATTACTAACACATACATACATTATCATAATGATGATAATTATTAAAATAAACAACAACAACAAATAGCACAACAAAATAAAATGTTATTGTAATCAAAAACATTTACACATAAAAATAAACAGTTATTTTCTTTTTTCCTCTCCCCCAATACCACAAGATAAATTATGCTCTTACTCATTGTTATATGCTCCACCAACACAAGTGCTGAAGAGGGTATATTAATTTTGTCGTTCCGTGTGTAATGCTTAGAAGGATTCATCTCAATCATAAAATCAAAATCTGAGACGATTTAGCTATGGTTCGTCTGTCTAATGATGACACGCTCACATCCACAATAATTGACAGAGCTCTATGGAATTTGGCCTGAGTATTTGCTATAGTCCTGTGAAGTTTCCTATTTAAAACCAGCAAAATCGATTCCATACATTAAGAGTTATAGAGAGATATCTGAGACAAGCTCAAATTACAATAAAATTAAGATGTGAGGGAGTGTATGTTTGAGTGTGTATGTGCAAAACATAATGCATTTATGGTGAAGGGTATTGAAGATTCGACATAGCTGAACAAATCCGTTTTTACTTGTTTTTTAAGGAGAATTTATTTTTGGAGGGGTTTTTGAGTTTTGTGTGTAAACAAGTGTCTCTTGCAAGAAACCACCATATTGTTTCCTCCTTGTTTTTTGCCAGTGTAGTGGAATAGTGTTTGTTTGTATTGTCAGGATTTCGTTATTATTTTTTTAGTAAATTGTGATATTTAGTTTTTGTTTTCTTTTTACTTTGTTTTGTTTTTATTTTGATTTGTTTGTTTTTGTTATAAGAAAAAATGCGAAAGAGAACGAGGGTTTTGTAATTTCTCTTAGTATATTTTTTTACACACTTAAATATTTAATATGAGAAAAAATTTTCAGATAAATATGCTTCAAGGTTAGTTTTTTTCCATATTTTCTATCCTTTTTACATATATATTTTTACATACTTGTGTTGGTTTTGTAAATTTACTTTTTCATCATTTTTTTTGTTAGAACAAATGTCAATGTTAAACCTTTTTTAAAAAGGATTTAAATCTTGATAGTCATTGTCATCTTTATTTAGAAAAACAACACCGGGTAGTGGATTTTTTTAAAAGAAAAAGAAGCGTATTTTCTTAAAGGTAATTTTTAAAATTTAAAATTTTCAAAAAAACATTAAAAATACTCCAAATATTTATTGGAAAAAAATAATTAAGTTTTATTAATCTGTACTTAATGTCCTTTAAAATGAGGTATAACTCATCCTAATAACTGTCATAGTATTCCTATAATAACCAAAAATCCCTCAAAGAACCAATAATGGTTTATAGGAAAATATTAAAATTTCAAAAAAATATATTAAAAATATTTTGGAAAAACTTAAATCAGTATTATTAATCTCTATTTAATAACCTTTAAAATGAGCTAAATTTTATCCCATTATCTGTCACATACTGTCCATAGTAACCGAAAATCCCTCAAAAATCTCAAAATGGCCGAAAATTTCCAAAAAATTTTTTAAAATATTCCAAAGAGTTTTTTTTTTGAAAAACTGTATAACAATAACTAATCATAACTTAGTAACCTTAAAACCATGGTAAGTTTCATCCAGTTGTCTATCATTGTTTGTCCTTAGAGAACTTCCTCTGCTCGATAAGAATATGTAGGATTTTCAAAAAATTTCTTTAAAAATACATCAAAACTATTTTAGATAAAACTGAGTATAGATTCCTAATCTATACATAATATTCTATAAAACGAGGTATGTTCCTTGCCTATATCTTTCAAAGTGTGTAACCAAAAATCCCTCAAAGAACTAAAGATAACTGAAAATAAAAAAGTTAAAATTTTCAAAATTTTTTAAAAAATACTTTCAATCGCTTTTATACAAAATTTTAAAAAAATTCCTAATCCATTCTAAATATCCTTTGAAACTAAATATGCCACATGACGGTACCTGCCATAGCTTGTCCATAGTAGGCAAAAATCTATCTGAAAACAAAAAATAACTGATTCAATTTTAAAATATTTTTTTAAAATATCCTACTTTTTGGAAAAAAATAAAATAAAAAGATTGCATATCCAAAATTAGTTTCTCTTTAAGATGAGGTATATCCTAATCTGGTATCTAGCATAGTTTCTCTATAGCATCCAAAATCTTTGAGGGAACAATTAATGATTGAAATATTTTTTGTATTTCAAAAATTGTTAAAAAAATATTTCAAATGTTTTTGTGGAAAAAAAACTTAATATGGTATACTACTCCTTATTCAATATCCTTTAAGAAAAAATATGTGTCATCCCATTATCTATCTTAGCTTGTTCATACTGTCCAAAAGTCTCTCAGAGAACTCTTAATGGCTGGTATAGAAATGTCATATATTCAAAAATTTTAAAATACTCCCAAATGTTTTTGATAAAATTTAATTTTAGATTTATAATCTCTACTTAGTTTCCTTTAAAATGAGGTAAGTCTCATCCCGTTATCCACCATAGTTTAGCCATATTAACGAAAAATCTCTAAAAGGATCAGTACTCCCTGTTATGAAAATTTCATAATATTGGAAAAAAAGAATATTTTAGTTGTGATTGGAGTAAAATTTAACAACGATTACTATTCCAAAACTAGTATCCTTTAAAACGAGATATAGCTGATCTCTGCATATATTATAGTTTATCTCTAGTACCCTAAAATCCCCCAAAGAATCTGTATTGGCTAATATGACAATGTCAGGATTTCTAAATTTTTTTTAAATAGTTCCAATCCTTAAAAATAATCTTTACTTTATATCCTTTAAAATGAGGTAAGTCTCATTCCGTTATCACCCATAGTTTTGTCACAGTATCCTTTTCCTTTCAAAGATCAAGTGTAAAAATTTCCAAAAAAATTTTAAAGATGTTAAAAAATTAAATAAATATTTAGAATGTCTTTTTGGAAAAAATAATTAAGAAATATTTAACTCTTTCCAATATCCTTAAAAAATCCCTCAGAGATGCCGTATTAGCTCTTTTTAAAGTGTCGATATTTCAAATATTTTTTAAAATGCTTTTAACTGTTTTTCGAAGAAAAATAAAGAATAAGGATCTCTTTTCTATATCCTTAAAAATGAGGTCTGTCTCATCCCGTTATCTATCATAGTTTACCCATAGTTTTCTTTTCCCTCAGAGATCCAGTGTTAAGTGATATGAAAATGTAATATTTTCAAAAAATTTTTAAAAATACTTCTAATGGTTTCAGGAAAAAATTAATGGGGGACCAATAGTCTCCCATAAATATCCTTTAAAATGAGGTGTGGCTCATTCCGATATTTATTACAGTTAATCCGAGGCATCCCAAAAACTGCTTCAGAGTACCATTACTGTGTGAAAAAAAAAAATATTTTTTTTGGGAAAACCTTAATAAGGATTTCCAACCAACGGTTAATATCCTTTTAAATAACATTTTTATTTCAACTGTATTATTATCTCTCTCTCCTCTTTTATTTAAATGTTTGTATTTATGTTAATAACATTTCTTTTATAACTTGAATTTACTTAAAATTAATGGACTTTTCTTCTCATACTTTCACAAAGATAACAGTAACAAAAATTTCCATAAAATAATATTAAAAGGGAAAAGGAAATGAAATGAAATAAAAAGGGAATTTTTATTAGAGTTGTGGTTTAGAAAAATACATATAAATGTGTTTAATGCGATAATGAATTTGGATTTGAATTAAAAATAATTCACAAATGTATTTAGGGGGAATAATAAAAATAAGAATTAAAAAAATTTATTAACTAAGAAAAGGGAAATTTCAAACGAAAACACTCTTATAATGGAAATAACTCTAAAACGGAAGTTAAATTTTAAATAAAAACTCATATATTCTGTTAAAAACTTTCGGTTTTTTAAAACCATTTGATTACGTTATTTGTATACCCATCACTACCACAAGTGTAACGCTAAGCATGAATCATCTTAGACCCCATAATGTATTTATATATTTGTATCAAATCAAAATCTGAGTCGATTTTGTTATGTCCATATGTCTGTTTGTTGTTGGAGCGCTCACATCCTCAATAATTGGCAGAATTCAATGAAATTTGGCTTTAGTATTTTTTATAGTCCCAGAATGTTCTTTATTTAAAACCACCAAAATCGGTTCAGTGCATAAAAAGATATGTAAGAAACATAAAGTGTATGTAAGAAACATAACGTATTCACATCACACGCATTTGTGGTGTAGGGTATTGTTAATCATCATAGCATAATATTTTTGTGCTTTTAAAAATTCATATTAATTTATTTCTTTTTAACACTTCATATTCCATATATCACAAAATAAACATTTATATATCAAAAAAAATCTCAAATCATAATATTCCAACACAATAAAAGTTGTTTTTTCATTTAAACACCAAAAATAAAAAAAATCATAAAAATACAATTTAATGTTGAAAAAAATATATATATTTTTTTTTACTCAAGTCCATTATAGTCCCTATGACTCATCCTTAGTGCTTGTAAAACATAAACTGCAATCGAAAAGTAAAATAACAAGAAAAAAATAAAACAATTTATCAAATCAACATTTATTATGACCCTTAACTCTCATAAAAATGTAAATCTCTGGAAAAAATATATAAATAAAAGATATTAAAATGCAAAAATTGTAAATACAAAAAAAAAAAAACAATATAGAATAAAATTAAAAACGTGTTTGGTTTCAAAAGACGAAATGGGGATTTGACTATTAAACGAAAAGAATAATAAAAATTATAAATTTAATATGTATAAACATATAAACAGTTTATTTTAGTAAATAATATAAAAAATTATGTGAATTAAATTTAAAAAAAATATTTTTGTATAACAGTTTTAGTCTTATAATATAACAGTTATTTTTGAAGTAATATTTTGTTAATAATAATTTTGTCACTTTTTTAAAGGTTATTGTTTTGTATAACAGTTATATTTTAACAATATAACAGTTATTTTTGGAGTAATATATTAACAATTTAAAAATTTTCATTTTTCAAAAAAAATTGTTTTTGTATAACAGTTAATATTTATATATGTATAGCAGTTATATATAGCAGTTATATAGTTACAGTAGAACAATTATTTTTAGAGAAATACGTTAACAAATTTAAATTTTTTATTAAAAAAATTTTTTTATTATAGTTAAGATTTAAGTATAACAGTTTTTAAAAATAAAAATATATTTTTATCAATATTTCAATAAGAAAAAATTTCATTTTTTTGCAATTTTAAATAACAATTTTATAACACTTATATTAAACATAAAATAAATATTTAAATAAAAAATTGAAGAACAGTTATATTTTTATAATATAACAGTTATTTTTCGATAGTATTTTTTAATATGTAGACTTTTTTTTAATTTTTAAAAAAATAATTTTTTGTAACAATTATATTTTTTTGTATTACAGTTATTTGTATAACGGTTATAATCTTGTAGTATAACAATTATGTTTGAGTTAATATTCTTTATTACAAAATATATTTTTTCAGTTTTCCAAAAATAAACTTTTGTATAACAGTTTTTTATAGTATAAGAGTTATTTTTGAAACAATAGAATAAAAAAATTAGAATTCCTTTAACAGTTTAATTGCTTCCAGTTCAAAAACAGTTAGTATAACACTTACATTTTTAGTTTTATAGAATTTTTCATATCAGTTTAATATAACAGTTACAAAAATATAAAACCTATTTGCTAACTCTTATAAATTCAGTATGGCAGTTATATAGTAATTATAAATTTCTCATTTTAATTTAGTATAACACTTAAACTAATACCTATTTCCGCCTCTGTAGTATATTTAGTATGACAGTTATATACCAATTATAAAGAAAATGTTATATAATCTAATATATCAAAATTGTAATTTTGTATAACAATTTAAACTTTTAAGATTTAATATTATTTAGCAGTTTTCCATTTGTATAACAGTTTATGAATATATTAACATTAAGGCTTTAATGTAGTATAAAAGTATTGAGATAATTTTTAAGTTTACTTTTTGTTATAAATTGTTATAACTGTTTCAAATAAGTGTAACTATTCTTTGAATTAAAAAAGCAGCTTTTAATATGTATAACAGTTTGCAAGACATTGATTTTTTATAAATTGTTATTATTTTTTTTAATTTTTGATAAGTTTTTCACGAACATTAATATTTATAACAATTCAAAAATTTTATAACAGTTTTATATTCGTATATGTAAAATGAATAATTTTATTTCGTATAACAGTATAATAGTTTTATGATAAACAATAGTTTAGTTTATTTTATTCATTATCATTTTGCAAAATAATATTTAATCTTGAACAAATATGATAAAATACATATAAATGTTTGCACACCCACACACACATATATGCACACATACTATAAATAAATGATAATACATACACAAGTAAACAAACACTTTCTCATATAAATTACAAATCCATTTCACGGCATTCAGACAAGACTACAAATTCAATTTAAGATTTTTTGTGGCAAAAAGAAAACCGACATAAATTCATTTACACACAAACATACACAACTATACAATCATGTCTTTATAGGTATGTATGTGTGTGTGTAGAAGGTATGAGTGTGTATAATTTTCCAGATGTTTGTATGACCACAATCAACAAAATCCTTTAAGTCTATATGGATATAAATAATACAAAAAAATCTATACTCATATTCAGACACACAAGATTATTGAATTTGTGTGCGTGTGTGTGTGTGTGTGTGTGTGTGTGAGTATTTACATTGTATGTTCACATGAAAAATTTGTATTGCTCAGTTTTTTCTTCTCTTAGCTCTTCTTTATTTTTGCCAACAATAAATATATCCTTGTACTCACTCCCCATAAAAATCAAGTCTTCATGCTTTTTTTTTGTATACCCTTCACCAACACAAGTGATGATAGAAGATACCTTTATTTAGACCCTGCCTTTGTGACGATTCAGTTCTAATTCAGTTTTACTTTAGTTCTAGTTCACTTCATGTTCAGTTCCATGTTGAAGAGTCTATGTGTGTTGTAGGGTATTAAATATTCCACATTCCCCCTTATTTTCTTTCTCACACAAAATTCTCCTTTCTCTTTTAGAATTCCTTAAGAGCTAAATATTGAATATAATGTTGTATATAAATACACAAACATTCACACATACTCTTGACGAGGAATGTAAACCAAGTGATGTTTTTCTCTGGGTGTGCGTGTGTGTGTGTGTGACTCTCCTCATATTACGGTACATGCCCATAGTTTTGTTGTTATGTTTGTGAATAAATAACAACAATCTTGTAACTGTAGTAGAAAAAAAATAAAATAACTGCATTTCAATTATTGGAATATTTTATGTTGTTTTGTTGGACATCAACAAAAACCAACAACAACAAAAACAATAAGAATAACAAAAATATAAATATCAGCATCAACAACGTCATCATCTTCATCAACGTTGTCGTCATGTTGAAGAGAATAAAAGTAAAGAAGAGATTACAGAAATAATGAAGACAATTAAAAAGAGATATTAAGACGACTTAAAGAAGAGTTATTAATACAGGGTTTTATTGTGGTATTTCAGAAAGTAAAAGAGAGGAAATAATGGGAGAGAAATTTTAATGATTATTGTAAGGCGTATGATTAATATTTTGTATATAATAAATATCAATAATACGCATGGAATTTAAAAAAAATCCTGAATTGTTTAATTGTTTTTGAGCAAAAATATTTATAATTGTCGGTGCGATATGCTGTTCACTTCAAGTTCAGGTTTAGTTCTAATTTAGTTACAGTTAAGTTTTTATTCAGTTCTAGTTCAGTTCTATTTCTGTTCTAATTCAGTTCTAGTTCAGTTCTTATTCAGTTCTAGTTCAGTTTCTAGTTCAGTTCTAATTCAGTTCTAGTTCTAGTTCAGTTCTACAGAAGCACTATTAGATTAAAATATTTGGAATTTTGGACGTGACACTCTGTAATTATTGCTTAAAAAAGGCTGTTGCTCTGTACTACCAATTATAGGGTATCTTAAAACCCCTACTGCCATGTCTCGGTGGTTTTATTCAATTTTTTTCATTATCATTTTTTTTCTTTTTTTTTTTAGTTTTTTTCCTTCTGTATTTTACATTCTTTTTTATATTTCAATAATGTTCAACGTTATTTAATGCAAAAGTGCAATTGTTTGGAAGGTTTTATTGATTTTCAATGGAAGGATAATGTAGTATATGTCTGACTGATGGCTATAAATTGTAAACCAAAAAATTTTATTTAAAATCAATCATCAATTTTAATTATTTTTTCTTTTGGGAGGGATTTATTCTAAAATTTATAAAAAATTAATATTTTATTTATTTCCTTTATTTTTTTACATTAATTTAATGGTTTTCTCTCTAACAGAATGAAGGACATATAAAAATAATTTTAATTTTCTTTTATCATTTTCTTTTTTCAGTTAAAATCAAAAAGTCTTACGCATTTAGATGGACTTGAGTCAGAATTGGTTTGTAATCCTGCTAAAAATTCAAATAATGTAAGTAAATTTTAATTTAATTAATTTAATGAAATATTTATTTGTATGTAAAATGAGTAGAGTTTTAAAATTAGATGATTTAAAAAAAAGCACAAAAATACACAAGCTTTTATGCAAAAATCTTCGCATGTTTGTTAAACTCTTGAATTATATTCATTTTCAATTAATTTATAAAATCTGTTACTCAAAATTTAACTTTATTTAATATTTGTTTGAAACATTTTAATGTAAAAGTTATTAAACTCAATACATTTTTAGTTATTTCTCTTTTTTAATCCAGTTCAGTTTTTGTTTTTATCTAAATCAGTTCCATTTACGTTCTACTTCAGTTCGTATTCGCTTGTATTCAATTCTTAATCAGTTCTAGTTCAGTTTTATTTCAGTACTAGATAATTTCTACTTCAGTTCTGATTTAGTTTTTATACAGTTCTAGTTACAGGTTTGATTTAGCTCAGTTCTAATTCAGTTTTAGTTGAGTTCTAGTTCAGGTCTAGATCAGTTCTTGTTTAGTTTTACTTCAGTTCTAGTTCATTTCTAATTCAGTTCTGGTTTAGTTTTCATACAGTTCTAGTGCAGTTCTAGTTACAGGTTTGGTTTATCTCAGTTCTAATTCAGTTTTAGTTCAGTTCTAGTTCAGATCTAGATCAGTTCTTGTTTAGTTTTAGTTCAGTTCTAGTTCATTTCTAATTCAGTTCTAGTTTAGTTCTAGTTCAGTTCCAATTTAGTCCTACTTCAGTTCTGGTTCAATTCTAGTTCAGTTTTAGTTAAGTTATAGTTCAGTTATATTTCATTTATAGTTTAGTTCTAGTTCAGATCTAATTCGAGTTTAGTTCTTGTTCAGTTCTAATTTAGTCCAACTTCACTTTTATTTCAGTTCTTATTCAGTTCTAGTTCAGTTGTATTTCAAGTCTTGTTCAGTTTTAGTTTATTTCTACATCAGTTCTTGTTCAGTTCTAGTTTAGTCATATTTCAGTTCTTGCCGTTAAATAGTATTTAGAGGAGACTATAGTCTAGTGTATAACTAGTTTTAAATCTTGTTATATAATTGTGATTATCGTGACTAAAAATCGTCTATATTTGAGACTAAAAACTAGTGGTAATTTTAAACTGAAAATTAGTCTGTTATCGTTATTATAATTAGTCTGTAGTCGTAACAATCAAATGGTCTACAGTCATGACTATAAACTAGTCTAAATTCATGACTACGAACTAGTCTTTAGTCTTAACTACAAACTAATCTACAGTCGTGACTATAAACTTTTCTATAGTCGTTACTATGAATTAGAGCATAATCATTGCTATGAATAAGTTTATATAGTCAAGGCTAAAAACCAGTCTTTAACTTTGATTATACATAACTCCAAAGTCATAAGCCGTAAATATAAACAAATCTATAGAAGTGACTGTAAACTGGTCCTGACTTTTAACAAGTCTGTTTGTTATAACCGTAACTGTGAAATAAACTGATTCATATTTCAGACCGGATTTAGTGATTTTTGTTATATAATTTGTTCCCCTATAAACTCGATTATTATTTATTTTAGTGACATTCTCACTGGCGTTATGCGTACGTGACTTATTTTTGATTTATTGTCACTTTTATGTTTTACTCTTTATAGTTACTTGTAAATCTCATCTTTCCTTCATATTTTTCTCTTATTTCTTTATTTTTTTTATTTTATTTAATGACATTTCTATTGTCAATTTACGTGTGTAATGAGACAACTTGCATGACACATTGTAAGGATGCTTAGAGCTACAAAAAAGTTGAGGATAAACATTTTTTTTTCAAATGGAAAACTTAAAGTTTAATCTGTTTTTCTTATTTTTTTATTATAAATAACAAGTTTTTTATATTAAATTAATTCCTTCAATTGTCCTTCCTCCTCTCCCTTGTATGTGTAAAATAGTTAAATTGAATCTATTTAGTTGTGTGCCAAAAAGTCAATACAATTAAAATCACAATTCAATTGAAATTTTCTGTTTTTATCAATCACATGGTTTTTCTCTCTCTCTCTCTCTCTCTCCCTCTCTGTCTGCCTCTTGCTCTCTAACTTTATTGTAAAACCAATTTATTCTCTGTTAAAACAAATCATTCAACCTTCAAAGAAAACTATTAGTAACAAGACAATGACAACAGAAAATCTAATTTCTTTCGATGGTTTTCTAAAAGACTTCCTTCTCCCCCTCTCCCTGACACGCACACACATACAAATACGCAATATATAGTAAAAGGATCTGAATAACAAGAGATGATATCTCTGTAGCATGAGATGAATTTTTGGGCAATTGTTTGTTGTTTTTTTTTTTTCTTCAAATATTAACAAAAAGCTTGACATGTGAGAAAAAAAAAGAGGA
Source organism: Cochliomyia hominivorax (assembly GCA_004302925.2). Classification (NCBI taxonomy): domain Eukaryota; kingdom Metazoa; phylum Arthropoda; class Insecta; order Diptera; family Calliphoridae; genus Cochliomyia; species Cochliomyia hominivorax. The sequence continues at coordinate 92,972,985 of PYHX02000413.1, read as the reverse complement.
CAAATTAAAACAGAGGAATAATAGTTTAATAGTCTGATGAATCATGATAGTGGAACTTATAGAAAAAGATAAAAATAATAAACACAACTGAAGCGATAGGCGACCAAAAACCTTGTTTATTTAGTAAACTATAAAATGGTCTATAAATAAAACTATAAACTGGAACTAGTCCATAATGAATATTAAAAAAAAACTATTCTACTGTTGAGACTATAAAGTAAGTAGTCTTTGTTTGCAACTAAAGACTAATTTTTTATTTAGCCTATAATTTACAGCCACCACTAGCTAATAGTCTAAGTTATTGCCATAAGCTATTTATAGTTGAGATTACAAATAAATTTATGATAGAGACTATAGCTGAGGCTTTAAGCTAAAAAAAATAGTTTAGTCTATGAATTAGGCTACAGTTGAGCCTACAAACCAATCTATGACTGAAACTGTAAACTAAACTATTATTTCTAGTTGAACTTATAAAATAGTCAGTGGTTAAGACTATGAACAAGTTTATAAATTATGCTATAAACTAATCTCTAGATTAGATCAAAAACTTCTCTACTAGTCTATATATTATACTTGTCTCCAGATTAGACTAATGTAGTACATAGATCAGTCTAGTCTATAGATCAGACATTAAACGAGTCTGAGGATCACACTATAAACTCTGTCCATAGATCTGACTGGGAAGAAGTCTTTAGTTCAGACTGAAATGGTATGCAGATCCGACTATAAAGTCTAAAGATCAAACCATCAGATTATAAACTATGATTATGAACAGATTAGAATATGAACTATAGATTATACTATAGTTTATATAATGATCTATAGTCTATAGATAAGACTACAAATTAATCTATAGATCAAACTATGAAATAATTTATAGATCAGATTATATATCAGTCTATTAATCAGGCTATAAACTAGTCTATAGATAAGACTATAAATTAATCTATAGATCAAACTATGAACTAGTTTATAAATCAGATGATGTACTAGTCTATAGATCAGGCTATAAACTATTATATAGATCAGGCTACAAACTGGTGTGTATAACAGACTATAAACAAGACAATAGATCAAACTATGAACTAATCTACATATCATATTATAAGGTTGACTATAGATAAGATCAGGCTATAAACTAGTCTATAGACCAGACTATAAGCAAATCTGTAAATAAATCAGAATATGAAGTAGTATGTTGGTGACACTATAAACAGGTCTATAGATCAGACTATAAACTAAGCATAAACCAGTCTTTAAAATAGTCTATAGATTAGACTATAAAGCAAACTATAAACTATAGATCAGACTTTAAAGTAGTCTATTAATTAAGCTATTAACTAGTCTACAAACCAAACAATAAACAAGTCTATAGATCATACTATAAACTCGACTGTAGTTCAAACTGTAAACTCTGTTCTAGGTTATATTAGACACTAAAAGTTAATCTATTGCCCGGACTATACATTAACCTTTAGCCGGCTTGTAAAGTGTAAATTATAATTAAGTTCTAAAACTATGAATTTAACTATAATCAATTTCATTTCATTAGTATTTTTGTTCATTTCTCTTTTGCAACTTTCATCAATTGCTGCTCTTTTTTATGTTTCTTGAGTGTGTGTGTGTGTGATATTTGATAAAAATATTGAAAAGAGAAATTATCATTATGAATCCTGTAACATGAGTGATTTTAATTTTTCAATTTAATTTCCTTTCTTTTTCATGTGTATTCTTCTTTTTTGTCTTCTTTCACTTCCTTTGGCTTTTTAGTTTATTCTTTCATTTTTAATTATTCTTCCTCCGTCTGTGGGTTCTGTGATTTTACATGTGTGCGTGTCATATATATTTATTATATTTGTAGTTCTTGTCTGTCGATTTCTTATAACTTTCATTATTTCCCTGTTCTTTCTGTTCCTGTTATGTTTTTCCTTGTATGTGTCATTTGATTTATATGAAACAATTTTATATTTATCTTCTGTGTTCTTTAACTTGATTTCTTTTGTTTTTTTTTTTTTTTTTTTTTTTTTTTTTCATTTCTTATAGTTTTATGTGACTTTGAAAAATCGTTTTGGCTTTTTTATTCCCGAATCACTTACACCATTCACTTACTCACTGACCCCTTCTTTGGTTCTTTCTCTTCCTTTTGCCATTAAATTACAAAATTTATATTTTATATATTTAGATAATAATGATGATGATGATGATGTTGGTATTGGTGTTGGTGTTGGTGATGAGGTTGAATGAAATCATCACCATTTTTGTAAAATAAATTGGAAGTTGATGTCATTGTTAACAGTGACATTTTACTTAATAAATGATTCTTGTAATTTTTTTTTATGACTTCACAACAAAAGCTCAACGAAAAAGAATGGAGAGTCTGTGTCTGAGTCATAAAAAAAAATTGAAGAAAGTTTGTTGCCTAATTAATTGTCAGTAGTGAAAATGTTCGATTTGTGTTAATTGTTAATTAATACAAATAAAAAATTAATTAGAATATTAATTGAAATTAATTTAATGACAAAAAAATATATGTAAACCAGATAATTGATAGTTTAAATTAGGCGCAAACAACTGATATATATAGCATAGACTATAAACATGACCATAGTAATAACTATAAAGTAGACTGCATCATATACTATAAACTAGACTATATGATTAGAAATTAGGCTATAACATAGACTAAAAAGTAGTCCATAAATAAACTTAAAAATACTTATAAGTCTATATATAGACTATCAAACTAGTCTATAGTATAGACTATCAAACTAGTCTATAGTATAGACTATCAAACTAGTCTATAGTATAGACTATCAAACTAGTCTATAGTATAGACTATCAAACTAGTCTATAGTATAGACTATCAAACTAGTCTATAGTATAGACTATCAAACTAGTCTATAGTATAGACTATCAAACTAGTCTATAGTATAGACTATCAAACTAGTCTATAGTATAGACTATCAAACTAGTCTATAGTATAGACTATCAAACTAGTCTATAGTATAGACTATCAAACTAGTCTATAGTATAGACTATCAAACTAGTCTATAGTATAGACTATCAAACTAGTCTATAGTATAGACTATCAAACTAGTCTATAGTATAGACTATCAAACTAGTCTATAGTATAGACTATCAAACTAGTCTATAGTATAGACTATCAAACTAGTCTATAGTATAGACTATCAAACTAGTCTATAGTATAGACTATCAAACTAGTCTATAGTATAGACTATCAAACTAGTCTATAGTATAGACTATCAAACTAGTCTATAGTATAGACTATCAAACTAGTCTATAGTATAGACTATCAAACTAGTCTATAGTATAGACTATCAAACTAGTCTATAGTATAGACTATCAAACTAGTCTATAGTATAGACTATCAAACTAGTCTATAGTATAGACTATCAAACTAGTCTATAGTATAGACTATCAAACTAGTCTATAGTATAGACTATCAAACTAGTCTATAGTATAGACTATCAAACTAGTCTATAGTATAGACTATCAAACTAGTCTATAGTATAGACTATCAAACTAGTCTATAGTATAGACTATCAAACTAGTCTATAGTATAGACTATCAAACTAGTCTATAGTATAGACTATCAAACTAGTCTATAGTATAGACTATCAAACTAGTCTATAGTATAGACTATCAAACTAGTCTATAGCATAGACTATCAAACTAGTCTATAGTATAGACTATCAACTAGTCTATAGTATAGACTATCAAACTAGTCTATAGTATAGACTATCAAACTAGTCTATAGCATAGACTATCAAACTAGTCTATAGTATAGACTATCAAACTAGTCTATAGTATAGACTATCAAACTAGTCTATAGTATATATAACTTAAAATATAGAATATATTACGGACTACAGAGTAGACTATTAAATTTCTATAATATAGTCTATAAAGAAGTGTAAAGCATGGATAAACTAGTTAATATTATTCTAGTTAGCATATTCTGTAGTATAAATAGTTTAATCTTGTCTTTTGGAGCTATACGATCTTAAAAACTATATATTTTTAATATAGTTTTTAGTTTAGTTTTTTTTTAAAAATTTTTGGTTATTGAATTAAAAATAAATCTCTTTACTCTTTTTAGTTTATAATTATTTTTAAATATTAAAAAATAGCTTTTCTTTAATAGTAAATTATTATTTGAAATGCTATAACTAACCAAACACCGTATTCTTTTTAAACTCTCACTAGTAGCAGATCTTGAACAATTCTTAAAATAATTTAAAACACTTAACTCTATATTCTCTCTCTATCTTGTATCTCTTTCTCTCTTTCTAAAATATATAATATCTAACTATATGCTCTGTTATCTTTATAGATATATTACACTTAAAAAAACACACACAAAAAATCGTTCATAAAATTGTACTTTCATAACTCTCTAAAATTTGCTCAATTAATGTCACTTCCTAAATCTCTATTTCCTTGAAACGATCATTAGACTATCAAACACTATGAGTTCTACACTCACTTGTGCTATCCATTAACACATCATCTTTATCCCCACTTTGCCACAAATCAGCACTCAACAAAACGTTACTCTCACCTGTAAGATCTTATCATCCTAAATTACCTTCCTAACCTGTACACGTCTTTTCGACACGCCTAACACCACTATATA
>PYHX02000413.1:92947353-92968228 GCA_004302925.2 Cochliomyia hominivorax | reverse complement strand
CTACAGAATATAACAGTAAACTTGTCAGCTTCATTTATGTTAAGGAAATTAAAATTTTTATGTTTTCCTTATCAGAGGCAGCCTACTTCCTGTCCCCATAGCTTTGGTTGTGGATGGGCTATGAGTCTGTTATTTACATATTATGAAGATACACCGCTTTGCTTCACTTTTGTAGAATTTTATGTGAATTCATTCAAAGATTTTTGAAATCACCTAAGGGATTTGCAAATAATATTTTTTTTTAAATTGTGATTATAATTAAATTTGCTGCCTAAGTTAACAGTCAATTAGTATGTTAATTACATAATAGTCTAGTTTTTGATCTAGTCTATATAATTCAGTTCATAGTCTAGTTAAAGGTTTAATTCAAAGTTTATTTTCTAATTAAATTTAAAGTCTACTTTGAAGTAGTTATTATTGACTACTTCATAGTATTCATGTAATTAATAGTCTAGTTTTTTGATAACTTAATAATCTGGCTTATTGATTAGTTAATAGTCCAGTTGTTTGACTACTTTAAAGGCCAAGTTATAGTCTTGTTCATAATATAATTTGTAGTCGAGTTTTTAATCGAGCTTTTGAAAAAGTTTGCAATCGAGTTAAAAATAAGTTTTGGTTTGTAGTCTTATTCATATTATAATAAGTATTATGACCGAATTCATAGTCACGTTTATATTAAAGTTCCTAATCCAGCTTATAGTCTGGTTTTTTGTCCAGTTAATTTTCCTTGTTTAGTTTATAGTCAATTGATAGTTTAGTTTCAACTTAAGTTTCTATAGAAGTTTTTTTATATAGTTTATTGTCTGGGAAATATGCTATTGAATATTTGAAAAAAATCATATTTACGTTTAATTTACATATGAACTGCGGTCTACCACTACATATCTATAATGTTATGTAGTAAAAACCACTTACAATTTAATTGCATAAATCAATTGAAAGCTTTTTTCTTCGTTTAGACAAATAAATAATAAATTAATGTGACAAATATTTCAAATTTATAAATAATTAGATATGAAATATGGAAATAAATTGAAATAAAACAAATTACAATTATAATTAAAATGTAATTCTATTTGGGCTACAAAAAGAAGGATTAGAAAAACATAAAAAAATTTAAATTGTTTAAAATGGAAGATGAAAATTTAAATGGATTTGGCAATTAGGAGGCTTAAAGATATGATTTTTAATTAATTAATATCAATCATACGCCTGAGGTTTTTCATAGATAATAATATCAATCATACGTTTAGGTTTTTAAAACTAATTAATATTACTCATACGCCATATATTGCAGAAAAATTTAATAATTATTTAATAATTATAAATTTATTGCCTTTAATATAAGTCTCCAGCACATTCTGAATAACTACAGATAACTTTTCTTTCAAAACATCCTCAACAATTTCCATCAAAAACGAATTTTCTTAATTTTCATCGTTTAAAACTTTATATATATATATTTTTTCATATTATTATGCTGCTGCTGCCTCTGCTTAAAAATGATAATGATGACAAGCCCAAAAAATATATTTAACACACCCCAAAATCGGAGGGAAACAAAGAGAAAGTTTCCAATAAGAAGTTTGAGAACAAAAACTTGTTATCAAATCAAAACTACACATATTATTACAAGTACAAATACAAAAGTTTTATTTATTTGAGAAACTCATACATATACAGACAAAGACACACACACACAATTTTTTTAATTGAATTGCATTATAAATGTCATGTTAAACTAACAAAATAAGATTAATAAAAAAATAACTCATACTTTATTTGAGGTAAACAAAAAAGACACAATGGGTCAGAAGCAAAAAAATTAGTTCAAAACTTTTAAAGGCCTCAGAAAATTTAAAGAATGTGGAATAAAACTTTTCAATGTATTTAAAAAAATCATGTCAGATGAAGTCAAATTGGAGTCGCCATAGCTCTGATTTTGGACGGCCTATGGATCAGTTATTTGCAAACTATAAAGATACACTGTTCAGCTCTACTTCTGAAAAATCTTAAGTGAATTCATTAACAAAATTAGAAATTATAGATATTTTGTTGAAATTATAACTATTTTTGAGCACTATTTTTTTGTATTAAAGGTAGCTTTTTTAAGTCCCTATAGCTCTGTTACAAAGCGGACTTTTCTTCTCCTCTTTACAGATTATAAAGATACAGTCCTTATCATCATTTTTGAAAAAAATGACTTTTTTTGCTAAAATTTTATGAAAATCTTTTTGAAAACTAGAAATTATAATTTTTTATATTCGAGATGGCCTATTTTAAGCCTTTATAACTCCATTCCTGGGAAAGCTATCTGGTTCTTCTTTACAGAAAATAAAAATAAACTAAACAGCTTCATTTTTCCAAATTTTAATACAAATTCCAATATAATATTAGAAATTAGAACTCTTTTTGTAGAAATTTTATAAAAATTTAAATTTATATATTTTTCATATCAGAGGCAGTTAACTTTGTGTCCCCATTGCTCTATTCCTGGGTAGGCTATGTGGCTGTTTCTTATTAATTTTAAAGATATACTCCTCAACTTAATTATGTCCTTTTTTGCCTCAGCTTCTTTTGTGTTAAATCTTATCAGAGTTCATTCAGAGAATAGAAATTATGAAATTTTTTAATAAAAAAATGATAATTCAGAGGTGGTCTACTCTGAGACTTCACAACTATGTTCCTGGATGGGCTGTACGGCTGTTCTTTACAGATTAAAGAGAAACACCCTTCAGCTTCATTTTTGTCAATCTTTATAAAAATTTTATCTAAAAAATAATAAATTATAAGTATTTTTTGATTCTTTAAGAAATTAGACATATTTTTTTCATTTCAAAGGTAGCGATATTAGTATCCATAGCATTGTCCCTAACAGGCCTTTTCCACTCTTCTTTACAGATTGTAATAATAAATTCCTCAGCTTAATTTTTGTTAAATTTTATGTAAATCCTTTTTAAGGAATTATAAACTATATTTTGATAAAATTTAAGAAAATATTTAGTCTAAATTATGATTCCATTATTTTATAATTTTTTGATTTTGTCCCACTGTATCCTAAAGACAGACATACTTAGTCTCCACTAGATTCAAAATTAATGGATAAATAGCGAAGCACAATGGGACAGAATTTAGAAATGAAATAACACCTGGTCGAATTAAAAAAAATCACATCAGAGGTAACCTTCTTTGAATCCCCACAGATTCACTCCTGGGAGAATTATTTACTTTTTCTTACAGGTAAACTTTTTATTTAAAATACTTAAAAAATTGAAAATAACAATGTTTTTATTGAAATTCTATAAAAATCATTTTTGTAATGAGGTTGCCTACCATGTGTCCCCATAGTTTTGCTCAGGGGCAGGCAATCTTGTCGTGCATAATCGTTAAACTTCTTCATTTTCATAAAAATTTTAAATAAATCGATTAAAAGCTTCAGAACAATGTTTTATTTTTTTAACCTTCTTTATATCATAGACTGCCTACTTTGAGTACCCATAGCTGTGATCCTGGGTGGGCTCTTTCGCCCTTCCTTACAACTCTTACTACAGACTCTTCAGCTTCATTTATACAATTTTTTTTTGTAAATCGATTTAAAGATTTTTAAATTTTAAGAAGTTTTATAAAATGTTTGATAAAAATCTTTAAACTGTCGACTTTGTCCCATAGTGCCGTATTGAAAAAACACTGGAGTCTTCAATAGTTTTAAAAATAAATTGCTAAAGATTTGTTTGTCATTCATTAAAATTTTTATTTAATTTAACAAAATGTTGTTATTCATGTTTGATTAACTTAAGAAATAGTAAACATGTGACAGGCGTTTCGAAATATAATGAAATCTATATTGACTCTAAAAGGGATTTTTTTAAATATTCAAATAAATCACACGTTGCAGTATAAATAAAAGATTAAAATGAATCATACGCCTCAATAACTAACACAAATTTATAACAATTATACGTCTCAGTACCAATAATTTAATTAATATTAATCATACGCCATCGTATTTAACAACAACAATTAATAATACTTATACGCTCCAGGTGAATCATATAGAAAAATGAAAATATTGTCTCAACATACTTTTAAAATCCCTTCAATATTTATTCGAAATACTCTACTTTTTATTTAAAAAATCTCCACTTTTCACATTTTCTTGTTTTTTTATTTTTCCTCTAAAAATACCAACAAAAAATCCAAAACTCTATTGTGTGAATATTTATTCACGTTTATGACTCAATTCAAAATATTATGAAAACACAGAGAAAAAAATTGAACGTAAATATTCATATTTCCGAAATTTAAAACGAAAGCAGCATGATTTCCATTGCAAAAAAATAATACTGAAAAAAAAGAATCAACTGCATAAAATCATAGTCAAACACACACCTGAAATTGAAAAGAATTCATGGAACGGGTGATTGTGATACATAGAACAAAATTGACTAAAAAAACTGTAAAAAAAATCATACACCTGATGCAATTGTTAAGGAATTATATACATCATGGGGAAAACATCTATTGTAATTCTATGAAAAATTGCAAAAAAATTAAAAAAATCTTGAAATTGACAGGAATTTTATTTTAAATTTAAGTCTAGTTTATGTGAAAAACTACAATTTAAGTGAAAGATGAGACTACAGGCAAGTTAATGTTATAGGTTTTATGCCATACTTTAGTCAAGTTTGTTAAGCTCTTTATTGTATTATAATTTGTATTTGATATAAGAGTTAAAAATTGAGTCTTTGGTCTTGTTTCCGGCGGTTTCTGGTCTAAAATACGGTCTAATTTTTTGATATTTACAAAATTTTATATTTTAGTCTAAATTAAAGTCCTTTAGCCGGGTTAGAATATCACATAACTTCAAGCTCAACTGTGGTTTCATTTGTTTAAGTCTATTTTTCGGTATGAACAACAGCCTTGTTTCTAATCATCATTAATGTACTGTTTCCGAATAATGAAATTGTTACCTAATTAAATTTATTTCTAACTTCCGGTTTAAATCAAATCTGTTTTTTACTTTATCCTAAGTCAAATTTAGGCTAAAGCCTAGTTACCATTATATTCTATAGTTTAATTTCCACAGCAGGCAACAGCCTAATTTCTGACGAATATAGAAATTCCAGTCAAAAATGAACTCTACTCTCGGTGAATGGTATAGTATATTTCTAAACAGAAATTAAGTTTGCGACATGATGTATAATTTGTTTGCTTTTAATATGAAGTCTAATTTCCGGTGTAGACAACAGTATTGCTTACAATTTACAATGTTTCCGTTCTAGCCTGTAGTAAATTTCCGGTGTACACCTTTTCTTGCTTAAAGTTAAGTTTCATTTCCAGTCTAGACTAAAGTTTAATTTTCGTTTTATTGTATAACCTCGTTTCCGGTTTATATGAAGTTTTATTTCCGTTGTTTAATATAGACTAATTCGGTATAAAATGTACTTTACTTAGTGTAGCATATTATTATATTATATTTCCGGTATACAATGGTTTCGGTTTTATCTAAAGTCTAGTTTCCGGTCGTGATCTATTTCAGTACTGTTAAGACTTTACTTTAATTTCCGATCTATGCTTAAGTTTTTATCTATTACATTATGTTGTTTTATTTCCGGTTAATCTAAGGTCTAACATCCGGTATATGAAATAGTCTAACTTTTAATCAAAATTGTAAATATTGTTGTTTCTAGAATAAATTTTAGTTTCCGCTTTAAACATTTGTTTTATGTTTCGTTACTTTTTAATAAAAAATTCTAATTTCCGGTGTTGACAACATTAATATTCCTTGCCGTCCTAAACTATACTATATTTCCGCTCTAGACTGGTTTCCTTAATTCCGGTTTCCGTTCTATTTTAAAGTGTAGTTTCCGTTACAGTTTAGTTTCCAAAGAAGGCAGAAGTTAAATTTCTGATCAATGTTAAAATAATTTCTCGCTAGTTTTCGACTCTTGATGCAGTATATTTCCAAAGATTATTGTTTCCGTTATGTTGTATAGCTTAGTTTCCTTTTAATTAATTAGCCTAACTACTGGCCTTAATTGTAATATTTTTTAGTCTAGAATGAAAAGAAGAGTAGCTTCCAGTCTAAAATAGAAGTATAATTTCCGTTATTATTTTTATAAGAGATATCAGTCTAGAATCTGGTGTAAATTAATGATTTATCACTATATTCGATTGAAGTTTACTTTTCGGCAGAGTTAGAATGAATATTACTATGCAGTTTGCGGCTAAATCTAGTTACCAATATGATCTTCAGTTTGGCCTCTGGTCAAGATTTATTTTTTTAATTCTGGTGTAGTTTTCGATTTAAAACTAGTTTTCAGATAGATTGTATCCATTTTTCTATTTAAGATAAATTTCTTAAGGTCCAGACTGAAGTCTTATTTCCGATATAGATTATAGATTATTTTTTAGTCTTGAATATACATTTTAGTTTCCCGTAGAGCAAAAAATTTAGACACTGATCTAAATTATAGACTTCTTTGTACATAATAACACAAAAGAGTTTCAGAACTTAATTATAGTCTAGTTTTCGGTTAAATTACGTTAAATCTTAGCTACGTTGTAGTTTTAGTTTTCTGATCTTGTAGTTAAGTTTCTGGTGTAAAGTCCAGTTTATGCGCTTGAATATAATCTATGGACGTACCCAATTATAGTCTAGTTTTTGGTCAGGTTTAGAACAGTTTCCAAACCACATTAAAGTTTATATTCTAGTCTTAATTATAGTCATATAGTTTTAGTCTATAAATTAAATTATAGTCTTCATTAACATCTATATTATTAGCTAGACTAAACGGGAAAACTAAATTATAGACTTGGCTATAAATAAAATTACATACTATACTATAAATTAAACTGTATTCTAGACTATAAATTGAATTTGACTATAATATCAATTATAGATTAGACTATAAACTAAACTACAGTATGATCTCTAAACTATAGTCTTGAAGAAGATCTTACTTTAAAATCTTGGATATAAACTTGGATATAGTTTAGGACGTAAACAAATCCATGTTTTAGATAATAAAGCAAACCATGATCTAAACTATTAATTTAACTAAATAACTAAACTATATTTTATTTAACTTTATTTTTTTAACTTTTTTAGTACTTTTTTCAAGAAAAAATATTTTTGGTAGGTGGTGACGTATGATTAATATTAATTATTAAAGATTCTAGACTTTAAGCTATTTAAGTTAAAAATATTAATTGAATTGAAATAATTTCTACTACAAAATATAAATTAAGCTCTTATGAAATATTTGCATTTTATAATTTTCAATATTGAAATAGATTTTTTAAATTATTCCAATTTAAAAATCTTTTCTTCCTTTTATTCCACAAAAAATCTACAAACTAGGACGACTCTTCCTTTTCATTATTGGATATTTATTTATTCACATTTATGACTGAATTCATTAAAATTTTATGAATAAAAAAACATGAAATGGAAATTTTTATATTTAAAGGATTTTTCATATAAAATTCATAAAATGGAAAATGAAATGAAATCATAAATAATACAAACAAGGATCTCATGCAATAAAGGATGTGAAAAATCATTGTGATGTTTTAAATCAAAAATTTTCGTTTAAATTTAATTCACAGAAATATTAATTTAATTATTTTTATTATTATTTTTTTTTAGTTTAACAGGTATTTAAATGTCGGTTGAGGTTTTCTTTTCGGGCATTAAATATAATTGTGTACTTTGTTTCGTACTTTTGGTTTTTTTTCTCTCCACAAAAATGTGTGAATTTCTATTTAAATCTCATTTGTCGGTTATTAATTATTTATGAAAATAAAATTTTATTTGTTGTTTGGTCTTTCGGTTTCGTTGGTATTTTCCATTTTCATTCTTATTTTACTTTTCCAACGAGATTCACTAGTTGTTTTTTTTTTCCCAAATATAACAAAAATTCACCACCAGCATTTCCGTTTTGACAACCACAAAAACCATCAGACCACTTAAGTGTGAGAAGAAAATAAAACAAGAAGCAAAGGAAGGGGAAAAGTTAAAGGGAAATGAGAAAGGAAGGTGAAAAGGAAACTGTACAAACACATAATTTTTATAAAAAGCAACAACTATATATATTTTTATCATAAAATAATAAAAAGAGATAAAACAGTAAAGGACGAAATTGAAATAATTTTAAGAAAAATTTTGGGAACGTAAAGATATTTTTCAATAAAGGACATATTTTCATTTAAAACTTTAATTTTTGATGTTTCATATCAATTAAAAATATTATTAAGAAATTAATTTTTGTCCCTAATTTTGAATGATTTTAATATTTCAACTGATGGTGGCGTATGATTGATATTAATTATTGTTTTAATTTTTTAAATATTTTTTAAAAATAGTAAATATTAATATTTTTAAATGAAATTTGGTGAATTTGAAGAAAACATTTAGTAGTTTTTAAGCAGCAAAAAAACTTTTTAAAAATGTCAATACTTGAATTAAAAATTTACTTTTAATTGAAAACAAGTAAGAATGCTACATTCGCCAATGACGAATGACAAAGTTTATATCCCCTTTTCAGCACTTATGGTGGTGGAGGGACCAGAAGAAAATATTAATTAATTATTAAATATTTTAAACAAAACCCCAACTTCATCCTATAAAAAATTGGTCGAGCATTCAAAGGCCTGCCGTCAAATGGTCTCCAATGTTATTTAACAGAGCTGGAAGAACTTGAACAGCTAGAAAGAATGGTGCACATGATGTTTCCAAAAATAGAACGCATTTTCATAACAGTTCCCAACACAACCGGTTGGAAATTTTGACCGTTTAGCTCAGAGTTCAGACTATTTGGTAGGAAAAATTAAAGTTTATGTAGGTTTAAAAACATACAAGGCTCAAAATGGTCCTGACGTGAGCGCTACAAGTAATTTTGAAGCCAAAAACAAATCACAAAAAATATCTAAAAAAAAGACATTCTTGCTGCACGATGGATGGTGAAACGTATATTCTGGCTGATCTTTCACAACTCTCTGGTCAAAAGTTATAGCAAATGTAGCTGATGCTCGAGGGAATGTTGACGCAAATTTTAAGACTAAAATTCAGTCTAAATTTCATAAGACTCCACTTATTTTTACCGAACTTGTATCTTTTTAATATGTAAAACCAGCTTATGAGTGGTATAAGAACAAAACAGCCGGGAGCTAAGGCCAGTGAAGAGATGTTGGATTCTTGGTAAAAGAGAATTCAAAATTTTTTAATATTATTTGTTAGAGTTTTAATTTTTTGTCTTTCTAAGGCGTATGATTGATATTAATTATTGAGATAATTTTTTAAATATTTTTTTTAAAAATATTAATTATAAAGATTTTTCAACAAAAAGTTTGGCAAATGGGAAGCCAATATATTAAAGTTTTAATTACTTTAACAAATTTAAAAATTTTCGTAGATTTACTAAACAAATTTGTTGACATAAAATCGAAAATTTTAAATGTTCGTTTTTTTTTTTTGTATAAAATTTAAAATATTACTTAATTAAACAATTTATTTATTTATTAATTTTATATTATTAGATTTTTGTTTAAAAATATTTATTATTTTTAGTTTTTATGAATATTTTGTGAAATTTAAATTTTTGTCTTGGGTGACGTATGAGTGATATTAATTATTGAGATGCATTTTTAAATAAATAGTAATAGTAATTTTTAATATTTTTTAACAGAAATTTGATAAGTCGAAAGTTAACTTTTCAAAGTTTTTATGTATTTAATTGATTTAAGACATTTTAAATAATTACTGAAAAAATTTCATTTAACAAACTGAATAATTGTGGAAATAATTTTCAGTTACTGTTTAAATTTTATAATTTATGTGCAGATATTATGCCCCAAGGAAAAATTCCAAAATACATTGTAAAATAAATATAAATAAAAAATTATTAATAAATTCAGTGTTAAAGACGGTTGAATGGTCAAAAAACAAATTCAAATTAATTCCGAAATTTTTTGTTCTTGTTTTCCTTTGAGAGATTTTTTTTTTTGCATTTCAGTGATATAAATAAATATTAATACAAATGATTCTTTTATTTGAAAAATCTCTGAATATAAAAGAAAACAGAAATTTTATTATTAAATTTTTATTATTTTTATTTCAAGTTAAAAAAAAAAAAACTGTCTTAAACATTTTTATACCCTCCACCACCACACAAGTGGTGAAAAGGGGCATTATTTACTTTGTCATTCCGTGTTTGTTGGTAAAACTCAATGAAATTTGGCCTGAGCATTTGTTATAATCCTGAGAAGTTTTCTATTTGAAATCACAAAAATCGGTTCCGTATATTAAAAGATATAAACCAAAGAAAGAAAGAGCTTCCTACACCTCCGGCAAGAAAGTAGTCAGTTATCTAGAACTATTTTGTACGAAAGTTTAAGGCTAATCCAGGTTTAAAAACGTACAAGGCTCAAAATGGTCCTGACAGGAATGCTGCTCAAAATTCTGATGTCAAAAGTACGGAAATTGAAGTTAAGTTTTCTAAAAAAGGTATTTTTGAAAAATTTCCGATCTGTTGTTGGCAGAGCTCAATGAAATTTGTCCTGAGTTATTGTTATTGCCCTGAAAAGTTTTCTATTTGAAAAAGGGAAAATTCGGTTCAATATAATAAGAGATATGAACCGATATCTGAGGCAAACTCTAAGTTCAAGTGAAAAATTTTTATAAAATTGTCAATTTTAAATCGACAAATTATCATTATCGTTACAAAATTATCATGTTATTTATGAAAAGTGTCGTGGAGGGTATTGAAAATTCGGCATGGACGAATAAAGAGTGAGCGGATTTTTTTTTACATAAAGAAAACGTTTCTTTAAATAAAATATATAAAATTTTAATTTCTTTTTTTTATTTTCCTCCATTTTATCTTGTCCTTGTCCACCATCATTATTATGTTTTTTTTTCTCTACCTCAACATCTGTTCAATTTTCCGCTTCCGTTTTTAATATTTTTGTCTACAACAATGTCCGTTGTATGGTTGGTTTGGTTTTGATTTCTGTTGTAAACGTTTGTCATCTATTTTTTAACCAAAATACAAAAAATTGTTCAAGAGAAATAAAAATAATATCATGCACTCATGCTGAAATAATACGTTGAACTCACTCGCACACACTCACACCAGCTCTCAAATTCAAACAATTTCAAACTTGATAATGTTTAGAGAAAAAAACCTCATAGAATGCAATTTATGGGTTACAAAAATATCTTTTGTATAACAAATTTTTGCTAAAAACTAAAATAGAAAAAAGAGTATTGACCACGATAAAAAAAATCCACAAGAATTGACTTTTAAATATTTAATATCAACAGAAAAAAGGACGAAATTGAACCAGATTTTTTCATAACAATAAAAAAACATAAAATATAAAATCAAAGTCATAATATATATCGAATGATATTTAGAGATTTTTTTTTATTAAAAAAATAGATTGAAGAAAGAGAGCTCTTCTTCTAGATTTATTAAAAAACGCCTTTATTTATATATTTTTATGAATTAATATTAATCATACGTCATCCTTAAACAAAAATACTTGAAATTAAATAACTTTTTATATCCTCTACAAACACAGTTGGTGAAGAGGTATAATAGCTTTTTCATTCCATGTGTAATTTGAAGAAGGAATAATCTAAGATTCCATTATGTATATATATATTCAAATCAAATGTACATCTGTCCGTCCGTCCGTCTGTCTGTCTGTTCATATGCTAGAATGTACGCCTGTCTGTTGTTGGCACGCTCACATCCACAATTATTGATAGAGCTCAATCAAATTTAGCCTGAGTTATTTGTTAGAGTCCCGAAAAGTTTACTTTTTAAAATCAGCAAAATCGGTTATGAATATTCATAGATATAGACCGATATCTTATGCAATTTCTAAGTTTAAGCGAAAAACTTGCGTTAAGTTGTGAATTATAAATCAAAAAATTACAATGATATTTCGTCATGATGTTAAGTTAAATGTACTTCATTATCACTTCAACAATTATCAAAATCGGTTCAGTAGCAAAAAAAGTTAAAGCCATAAATATAACTAATTTCATGACTCAGTAAATGATTCAGTGTTATATTTAAGAAAATCTTTAATAAAGTGTATACGACTGTGAGTGTATGTGTGAGTGTGTATGTACGAAACATAAATTGTTTACTTCACATGAATTTGTGTTGAAGGGTATTGAAGATGCGACGTAGCCCAATTTAACTCTTATATTTCGTTTTGGTTTTTTTCAATCTAACGCTTCATTTACTTTAGTTTGAGGTGTGTTTTCAGTTTCCACATATTTGCCAAATATGCTCCCTAGAGCAATTTGGATGATTTTGTTTTTGTTTTATTATTTTAGGGGAAAAATGCAATAAATTGAATTTTATTACATTTTAAAATTTTTGTTTTAATCCGATTAAATAGATTTTTGTCTAGTTATTAAATCACCTGTGATTTCATAAAAACAGATTTAATTATGACAACAAACTGACTTTTTGGATAAAATTCATTTGTTAAAGTTTAGAGAGAATTTAAAGGTATTAGAAGCTGAAAAAGAATGATTAAATTATAAGCAAACTAGACTTCCAATGAGATTACAGTTCAAACTAGAAGCTTGATTAAAGCCAAAACCGAAAACAAGACTATAATCTAATCTGGAAACTGGGTTATAAACTAGACCGAAAAAAAACTAAAGTCTAGGCCAAATAGTAAACAGTCTACACGGTTACGAAAATAGTCTATCGAATGTAATCCAAGATGATTGCTTGAAGGTAGATTAGAATAAAGTATAAACCTGATGCTAAAATTAACACATAAATTGGAAACTATATCACAGTTTAGACCAAAAAAGTTAGGCAATAGTCTAGTGTAGAAACTAAAATGCAGTTTGTACCGCAAATGGTATCTATAGCGGTGAAAAGATAGTAAAACATAACACTAACAAATTACAATTCTGGTTGGAATTCACACCGAAAGGTGCAGAAACTAGATTACTCTCGACTATGAGAGCAAAAACTAGTCGAGAATGGAAACAAGTCTAAAATGTAGTAAAAGTGAAATTAAAGTATAAATCATAGTCTTAATTATAATGCTGCCTGGTAACTTGGCTAAAATATGGACCGGAAACCAAGTATTATTTAAGTTGGAAATAACTGAACAGCAGAAGATAATTAAGAACGGAAATAAAAATTAAAAACGGAATTAATTGAAAATTTTAAAACTGTTGAGACCAGAAGTTAGACAGTGTGGAAGCTAAAATATAGTTTAAACCGGAAATATTATAATTATAGCGTTGCAGTAGAAAATACCGGAAACTAAATAAATTTCTGACAGAAACTTGACAATAACTTACACCAGAAACAAGGACAATATTAACTGTAGAGGAAATTGGTTTATACCGATAATTAGCAGTGTTTACAATGCTGACCGGAAACAGCAATTGTAAAATTGACAATAGACCAGGATAGAAGCTAGGATGTTGGCTGAACAGAAAAACTTGGCTAAAATATACACCGGAAATAGGAGCAATATCTACATCGGAAATGGCAATATCTTGGTTTATACCGAAAATTAGCAGTGACTATAATACAGACCGGAAACTAAAATATATCGTGTAAAATGGTGTAATTTATAGCCTAGAGTAGAAGCTAGAATGTAATTTAGACTGGTAAAAGGACAGTAAAACATTACTAAAGCATAATCCTGGCCAAAAACTATACTAAAATTTAGACCGGAAACAAGTGCATTATATAGTAGGCGGGAAATAACTTTTGAGCGAAAACTAGTCTAAATCAGTATTGAATAAGGTACAGACCGGAAATTAAAATATTGTGTAAATTGGAAACTCTATTATAATCAAAATCGAATACTTATCATAATTTAAGGGCAGAAACTGATTGTTTGATAACAATAAGGTCTAAAAAACTAGACTTTAACCAATGCAGGAAATTTTTTTTTAATTATTGGAAAGTTGGCATTACTACTGGAACAAAAGTGGACTATATTTTAAAAACTGTAATACTTAAAAGTAGATTACAGTTTAGAGCATAAACGTAAAGCATTCTGTAGTCAGAACAGGAGATTAGATTGTATCCTAAAATGGGAACTAATTAATTGTCTACAGCAAAAACTAGACTACAATCTAGTGTTAAATGTAGGCTAAAATCTACACTAAAATTTAGACTACAGTATATACTGGAAACTGGAGTAGCATCAGAACCGGAAACTGCGTTAAAACTTGAAAATTAAATCAAATATTGATCCGAATCAAAATAAAATCTATTAAAACTAAAGACCTGAAACTGGACTATATCCTAGAACGGATATTGCCTAGGTTGACTATAGTGGAGGTTGACTATAGTGGAGGTTTACCATAGTGGAGTCAGCTTATAATTTAATTTATAACAGTCATTATTATATAGCATTATGCCAGTATCATAAATAAAAGGATGAACCAAAACTAACCTTAAATTAAGACTTTATCCAGAATGGATATTAAAGCCTTAAGTTGACTCAATAATATTATTATCTAAAATCAAATCAGTATCACATGAACTCAAGTCTCAACCAGAAACAAGATTATAATCATGAAAGAAATTGCAACCGAAACAGTATTTTAATAAAGACCGGAAACTGTAATAAACAGGAAACTTGACTATGTTAATAATAGAGTATTAGAGTATTAAGAGAATGACTTTAGTTTGGTTCAGAAACTAGACTTTATTCTAAATAGAACCTGAATTAATTACTACACTCGAGTTGTTTATATTCCGATTTGCATTTTAATTTATAATTTTCATTTAAAACTCAAAAAATTAACAATCGTTTTCCCATATTTCACTCCTTCTTTTATATTATCATTTTATGCATTTCATTTCAATTCTCCACTTTTTAATCAAAATCTTTCATCCTGTTTTATTATTCATACATCACCGCAGGCAAAATTGTATTTAAATTAAATATTTTATTTTAATTTCAATCATAATAAAAGTTAAATATGGTGTTAAACGGAAGTGTTTTCCATTTTGATGCATTTCAAAAATTTTATAGATATCAAAATTGCATAAAACGCAGACAAACGTAATGAAAGATATGGAAAATAAGTGAATGAAAACAGTGATTTGAAATAGAGAAAATTGAAAAAAAATTATATAAAAGAATTTATGAAATTTGGAAAAATAATTTTAACAAATTAGAACACTTCACCCACAAATTGGTGTAAAGTAAATACATTATGTTTATACCTACACACTCATACAATACACTTACAAACATGTAATATATACGTATTTAAAAGTTTTTCTTAAATATTATGGCGAACTTTTATTCTAATTTATTCAGTTTTAATTCAAAATTTAACGAAAGTTCTTCACTTGAACACAAAGGTTGCCTCAGACATCGGTCTATATGTATCAACATACTGAATCGTTTTTGCTGGTTTTAAATAGGAAACTTTTCAGGACTAAAACAAATACTCAGGCCAAATTTCATTGAGCTCTGTCAATTTTTGTGGATGTGGGGCGACAAGAACAGACAGATAGACGGACATAGCAAAATCGTTTCAGAGTTTGATTTGATGAAAGATTATATATGCATTATTGGGTCTGAAATAATTCCTTCTTAGCGTAACACACGGAAAGACCACTTGTGGTGGTAGAGGGTATACAAATTTAAAATTCTTGTTTAATAAGGAATTAATATTAATCATACGCCACCCTTTGGAAAAAATTTTAAATGCAAATAACTTCATTAGTCAATTGTATTTTTTATACAAATTTAAACTTTTTTGTTAATATTATTTCTCCATATATTATTCCCTTTTCATCATATATTATTTCCTATTCATTTCTATAATTTCATCTCTTTTATTTGTTCCCTTTATTTGTTATTTTTTCCCAATACTTATTAACTTCTTAATATTCCAATTAAGTCTTTTATTATTTAATTTATTATTTCTTAGTTTTTCTATAACCAAATTTAATTGTAGTCTTTTATATTTATATTATAATCCACTGTAGCGTATGATTAATATTATTAATTTGTTTAATATGAAAAATATGAAAAAAAAATCTGAATAAATAAATTTCCATTTAAATCCTATAAATGATAAAGAATTAAACGTTTTAATCGTAATATAAAAAATAATCATATCAATAAAGGAAATTATAATGAGAATTATGGAAAATAAATTCAATAAAAAATTTAATGAATAAATCAAAATGAATTTGAAAAAAATTTGAAACAAGTAAGAATGCAATATTCGGCAATGTCGAATATTCAATACCCTCCAACACAAACATACATAGACCCACGAACGTAAAGTATACAATTAGTATTTTTTTTTACTATACTTTTTTTCTGATTCGATGTTGACGATTTTTAGAACAGTTGTGGAGAACATGAAGCTTAAAGTTGTGGCCAAATTTCACTATAAATTGCCGATTAATAAGAGACAATTTTTTCAAAAATTTTTGCTTGAATTAAGAGGTTGCCTAAGATATCGGTCTTCATATTTTAATCTATTAAACCGATTTAGCTATTTTAAAATAGGAAACTTCTGACGACTCTTACAAATACTCAGGCCAAATTTCATTAAGCTCTGTCAATTTTTATGCATGTGAGCATTCCAACAACAGACAGATGGACAGACAGACAGATAGGCGGATGGACATAGCTACATCGACTCAGATTGTAGGGTCTGAGATGATTTCCTCCTAGCGTTACACACGGAATGATCAATTTAATATACCCTCTTCACAATTTGTGGTGGTGTAGGGTATAAAAATATAAAAGGAAATTAAAGGAAATAAATGTGAGAAAATATTAAATTCATTATTTTAAATGGTTATTAAAACTAATATAAAATTAAATTAAATTAAATAAACATTTTTTTAAAGATTTAAATAATTTAAATTTTTAGTTCTTAAAAATTTGTATAAGTCAAAGACATTTTATTTTCATATAAATAAAATATAAAACTTTGAAATATTGACTTTCTATTCACGAAATTTTATTGAAAAAAACGCTAATAATTTCTATTGTTTAAAATTAATTTAGAAAAATTAATAATAATTTATATCAATCATATGTCACCCTTGACAAAAATGAAAAATTAATGAATTCGAAAAATATTAATAAAAAGCAATAAATATTAAATATTTGTTAATAAAATTGCATAATTATTAAATAAAAATAAAGAAGATATTTTATGCTAAAATAATTAAATTTAAAATAATAAAAATAAAATTTTGTAATTAAAAAATTATTATTAAAAATTTTTCAATAAATTACTAAAAATTGTTATAAATTTGTTTATGTAACAAAAACTTTAAAATGTTGGCTTTCAACCAAATGTCATTTCAAAGTATAAAAATTTTCTATATTTAATTATTAATTTAAAAAATCATAACAATAATTATTATCAATCATACGCCTCATAATACAAAAATTAAAATCTCTTAAATAATACAAAAATAAATAAATAAATAAATAAATAAATAAATAAATAAATAAATAAATAAATAATATTTATATATAACAATATTTATACATAAATAATAATAAATAAATAATAATATTTATACATAAAAAATCACAGTCCACCACCATAAGTGGGATAATTTCTTAGCTTATGTAACGCTCGTGTACAATATTCTTGTATCAAATCAAAATCGGAGTCGAATTACCTCTAAACGTCTGTCTGCTTTTTAAAAATTTTAAACTTGAGCCTCAAATGTCTGAAAATCTTCTAAACTAATTTTAGCCGTATAAAATTCTTACAGAAGTACAGGGACTAGTGATAAGGATTCTGAGTCTTTGTGGAATATCACAGCTTTGTCTTCTATTCTTCCATTGATTTTTGGTATACTTATAATTGCATTTTAATCTAAACTTTGAACCTCCTCATATTGCTATGTAAGATCAACAAATCCTGGGCAAAAAAATAAAAAAAAAAATTAATTTTAACTTTAAAGAGTTTTATTTTACTTCAAAGAGTTGAATTTGTCGAACAGGTCCATGAAAATAAGGCTTGAGCGAGAAGTTTTAGTTGAAGTAGTATGAAATTTTAAAATTAATATTAATCATACGTCACATATAAGAATATATTTAGATTAATATTAATCATACGTCACCTATAATTTTTTAAATTTTCAGTTATAAAAATGTAAATTTTGTTTTAACACAAGAGTTTTTGTAGTTTAAAGATTAATTTAAAGCATTTATTACGAAAATCCTGCTGTATAATAATTATTTTATTTTTATCAATTTTTATAATTTTTTTTAAATTCTTTTTAACTTCATTTATTTAAGTATTTGTACAAATTTAATTAATATTGCTAAAAGATATTTTAAATGTCTTTTTACTATTTAAAATATGGAAAAATTAATTTCTTTGTATAATAAAAATTCTTTACTTCAAAACTAATTAAAATTCATTTACTTAATTCGAAAACAGGTGTTTTAACAACAAATTTACTGAAGAAGAAAAGAGTTTAACTAGAAATTTTGTAATTTTATTTAAAATATAAAAAACTAAAATAAGTTTAAGAATAAATATTTCAATGTTTTGATATTTAAATAAATAAAAAACTCAAACTTAAATTAAAAATTTATATAATAAAAAAGGACCTAAAATGAATTCATTAAATTTCTTATTTCTTAAAGATTTTCTTTAAGAAATTTTATTAAAATCAAAACACAAATATTTTGTCTATAATTGAGCTAAATTTCAATAAAATTGCTCTTTCACAACCTAAAGAAATTAGAGAAATTAAATTTACTCTAATTAATATCAATCATACGTCACCCCCTCATAAAAGTAAATAATTAAAAAATTTTATGTTTTTTATTACAGAATTTCAAAAATTTTCAATGATTTATTAAATTAACTGATTAAAGAATTATTCCATTTATTAAAAATAAATTTTTTTTTTTTTTTTTTTTTTTTTTGAAGAAAAAAAATTTTTTGTTATTAAAATTATTATATTTTATTGTAAATCGTTGAAAAATCAAGAATTAAAAGTGTTTTTTATAACTTAGCCCAATTTCATAAATTTGTTCCATAATAAACTTAGCAAAAAGACCTAAAATTAAAATTTATTCCGAATTAATATCAATCATACGTCACCTTCTTAAATATATATTTCTAAAAAATTTATGATTTTTATTAAAAGATTTCAATAATTGTAAATGTTATCTTAATATTTGCGAAAAAGGAAATTCCTTTTGTTTAATAAATTTTGAAATGCAGCAATAAAATACAAGTGAAATTCGAAAATTTATTTTTCTAAATAAAATTTTCATATTTATTCATTCTGCAGGAGACTCGTTTAAAAATGGTTTCAAAATAAAAAAATGTAAATATTTTCTATAATTTTGCTAAATTTCTAAAATAGTTGATTCCATATAAACTAAAGAAAATACTAAAAATTCAAAATTACTCTGAATTAATATCAATCATACGTCACCCTCTACAAAAAATATATTTTTTCAATATCTTTGATTTTATAAATAAAATTAGCAAAATTTGAATGGTATCTTAAAAATGCATCTTTAATGATAATCATTTTCATTAAATATAATTCCTAAAATAAAATAGAATTTTGTCTAAATTAAAAATATTAAGAAAAATTAAAAAATATATATTTCTTAAGCAAACTTTTTAAAATTCCAAACCTACGAAATCATGAAATTGAAATATTTCCTATAATTTATTCCAAAATCAAAAACTTTAGTTTCTTATCAACTAAAGAAATATTTTTAATTCAATTTCCTCTGAATTTATATTAATCATACGCCTCGATTAAAAAATACTCTTTGAAAAATCCTTTAACTGTATAACGAATAGAAATATTTTAAAAATTATTATTTTTTAGGACAGATATCTTCTTGAACCTAGGAGTTTTATTTCATTAAAATCAATTCAGAAGTTTTTCTGAAATTTTAGCCTAAAATTTAACTTTTTAATTTTTTAAAATAAACTGAGTACGGAAATCAGTTCCTATTCTTCATAACCGATCAATTTAGTAGCCTTCACCATATGATATTTTATAAATCAACTATGAGATCAATCATCGTAAAACTTGGTTTTGTGTGTTTTGTTTTTATAAACAACTTTTGTCTTCAAAATGTTACCATTAAAGTAATTTTCATTTGAGAACTATTTTTAAGACATTTATTGACCGGGGCCTTATTTGGGAGATATGGGACATAATCAGCCGAATCTAGTAAGTTTTGAAATATATATTTTTAGTTTTATTAATTCAATGCACAATTAATATTTTTTTTTGATTGAAATAATTTTAAAATTTATGTCATTTTAAGTAATTTTTGGGAGGGGGATCTTATGTGAAAGCTATAGACAATTATGGACTTAACGTCTTTAAATTTGAACACGATTTAAGCATAAAATGTACAAATTTTTATATATAAATTAAATGACTTAAAAACTTAATTTCGCGAGAAAGTAACGATTATCATACCTTTCAAAGGCTTCGTCTTTCTGCTGAACGAACTTTATGTGACAAATTTCACTTCCATTTTCCATATGATGAACAAATTATTTAATTTTTAATTAAAAACCTTTAAAAGTACTTTCACTAAAATCAAAAAAAGTGTACTGTAAAAAGGTCCAAAGGGGACTTATGGATGAAAAGTTTATACTTATAACTTTCATTTGATATCAAAATTTCTAAAGCCAAAAGGGCTTTAAAAAATTTAATGCCATAAAAATTTCAAATTTAAGAAAAATACAATACTTGAGGGACAGTTACGTAACGGTGGGGGTGCAGTGGTTATAAAGATATAAAGTGCTGTTTTGATAAGACAATGTTAATTAAGAAAATATGGGACAAATTCTTTAATAGTGTTCCAATAGAGA
>PYHX02000413.1:92861600-92947253 GCA_004302925.2 Cochliomyia hominivorax | reverse complement strand
ATTTGTAAATATCACTCATACTTCAATTGCATTCTACTCACAAATTACTTGTTAGAATTTTTATCTCCTGAATGCTGATTGTTTAACTGATCCTTATGGTAAGATTGTAGTGATACTTATTAAAATATCACTCATACGCAAAGGCAGCCCACATAATTTAAATAAGTTAGATTTTTCATGATTTCTTATCTTCTAAACTATAAATTAGATTTAAAAGATGGATGTGGGAAATTTGCAGGAAAGAACTTTTATTTAGAAGAAATAGGTTGATTTTAACGTTACTTGTCCTTCTCAATATAAGCCACTCAAACACAATAACAACCTTCTTGCAGAATGTACTGGTTCGAAAGTTTTTGTTCATAAAACTATAACTTCTGAAATACTTATTGGATTTAATCAATTGGTTGGAAATATTGAAGAGAAATATCTAAAGTTTTTAGAAAATTAAATATTTATAACCGTATACGCATTATGTCTATAAAATATCACTCATACGCATTTTGTTCATGTACATTAAGTTCGATGGATTTTTTTGTTTGTGAAAATATATCTTCTAAACTATTTTTTGGATTTAATTAATTCATATGGGAAAGTTATAGAGAAACTCCCCAAAATTTAGGAAAACTGATTGTTTTAAACGTCCAACGCATTCTACTCACAAAATACAGGTTAGATGATTGTTAAGTTTTAGGCAAATGTATTTGGTCTCTATTGGAACATTGTAGATAAGGACTTAAGCTCTTTAAAGAAAATAAGTTTCTTTAAAACCTGTACGTATTATACTTAAGAAATATCGCTTCCACATTATTAAAATTCAAAATATTTTTATCAGTCTACAACTTCTAAACTAATAATCAGAGTTATTGGATCAATATGGGAAAGTTACAGACAAAAAAGGCAGCTTTAATGGAAAGAATTGATTTAAACTTGTACGTATCCTTATCATACACAACAGTAACCCCCTCGCAAAGTATTCTATCCAGATATTCCCGAAATATTCGACTTGACTTTGTATCTCAAAGTTTAGAGACGTCGTAAAGTCCATTCTAAAAAATGTTTTGAGTCAATAGTTAAACCCTCGCAAAGTATTCCAGTTGAAAATTTTTGTTCATTAAACTATAACTTCTGTAATATTGATTGGATATTATTGGTCTGTATAAGAAAATTATAGAAAATGACTTTTTATAAAAGGAAATGTTTGTTTACGTATACGTATCATATTTATTCAATATCAATCATACGTAAAGACAGTCAACATTTTTTAGATAGATGAATTTATATCTTCCAAACCATTGTTCAGATTTAATTTAATCTACATAGAAAAGTTGTAGAAAGAGACTTGAACTTTTAGGAAAATCGATTGTTATTAATTTATACTTTTTAAATTTATTCATATCATATCACTCATACATAACCTCAATCCACTCTCGTAATACTTATTTAAAATCTATAACGTACTGATCAGATTTAATTTATTTATATTGATAAATTGTAAAAACAAGTTTTTAACCTTCAAAAGAAAAGAATTTTGTACGTATACTTATTACATGTTTTAAATATCACTCATACGTAACTCATACAATATGACTTTTTTTTGCACATATATTGGTTTTCAATATATATCTAAAATATTTGACATATTTTTTATAAGATATAAGAGATTTAAAGTTTACAACTTAAACTTTTAAAATAATATCAGATGCATTTGTTAAATAACACTCATACGCATTGGATTCCCATATATTCAGAACTTTAAGATAATTTACTTGTATTAAATCAATATATATTTAAGTACTGAATGGATTTTATTAAACTGTAAAAAAATTAATAAAGAGAACAAAATCTTTTAGGAAAACTAGTTTGTTATTAATTCATTATCACTCATACGCCACCCAGACCATCAAAACTAAACTGACTGGACTTTATTGGTAAAGGAAATGTATAACTTCTTAGTCACTGATCGGATTTAAATGATTTGTATTTTATAAATGTAGAACCTCAACTTTTAAGAGTAAAATAATTTGTTGTTAATAAATATTTGCTATTTATATATTAAATATCAATCATACGCAACACTTATAAAATAAATTAATTGAGTTTTACAAAAAAAAAAAAAGTTTCAGTTTTCATGTAACTGAAGTGTATGAAAAAATTGGAATGAAAGATCTATGCTTACAGAAAAGCTTATAAAATTTCAGAATACGATACCGAGTCATTAACTCATTAAATGAAAAATATTTAACTTCAAATATAAACACTGATCAGATTACCGATTTCTTTAAAAAATACCAATATCAATATCTCACTTACTCATTTTGTATCCAATATTATACCATTAACCCTTTAAATGCCATAAATATGAAACTTTAAAATTCTGCAAAAAGAACTAAGTTTTTTAGTTTATATAAAATACGCTTTAATGATAAAAGAAAAAAAAAATAAATCTACTTTAGTTTCAAAATAATTTCACTTCGGATCAATACCAAAGTTTTCCGAATGTATTACCTATCTTTTGATATTCATTCCATACAAATTTGTTATAGTTTTCATTAAAAAACAATTTTTTTTTAACGACATACGGACAGATGGACGGACATATGTTTATCTCCATTTCAATTCATTTTGGCATAAGTATAAAATATATATAAGCATTAAGAGGTCTTGAATGAATATATAACCTTTACAACCTTATCAGATGAAGAGTAATAATATAATGAATAATAATGAAGATAAATGTAATTTTATTTTTAAATATGTCGAAATTAAGACATTATCGTAATAATACAAAAGTTTTGATTTAAATCTAAGAAACTATGTTTATTTTCCTTTAATAACAATACTGATCAAGTTTAGATTTTAAATCATTGAAAGAATTTGTAATTATCGAAATATGAACCGATCTCATTATGTCTGTCGGTCTGTCCTTCCGTCTGTTTTCTGATTTACTATCAAACGGATAATCTGAACTTAATTTAATTAATTCTTTTTTTTAAGTTATAGACAGATTTCTGAGCCGACTTTTCAGTATAATTCGTAAGTACTCGTTAAAGGTATCTTAAATTCACTTAATTAAACTTTTTAATATTTTTTACAAATTTTTTCCTTTGTTTGCATTTTTTACATAATTAATTTTAAAGTCTGCTTTTAGGCGTTTCTTAATTTATTTATACTTAAGTAAATAGTTTACAGGTAATTACATTCATTTTACTCTAAACGAAAAAAAAAACCTGAATAAAAATTATTTTTAATTGAAAAAAATTTTGATAATTTTGTTGTTTAATGAATTAATTTTTTTCTTTGCGTTAAACTTGAAGACAAAAGAGAATTTTTTCAGTTTTATTTTCTCTAAAGGTCAAAGGTTAATTTTTACAGTTATTAAATGATTTTTATTTAATAAATTGTATTCTAAATTATAAGATTACTTTTGAGATAAATATTTATATTTTATATGTTTTTGTATTTGTAATACAAAGAAACTCAACAATTATAGTCATTAACAAGCTTTACTTTATGGTTTAGCATAACTTAAGGCGTTGTCATGGGAATAAACAAAAGCATAATTTTAGGAAGTTTTTTTTTGTTTAATATTTAAATATTGATATTATCATTTTAAACAAGAATAAAATAATTTGTTTAGAAAAATTTTATTTATTAAAAGGAATATATAATTCTAACTTTTTGTTGCCTACCTTTAGGCTTTAATCCTCATTATTAACTTTAGCATACTTTTAGGTGTTTCTCTTCTTAATACTTAAATATTGATCATATCAGTTTGCATCAAAAACTAAACAATTTCATAGAGTTTGAAATAAATTTGCTATTTTTATATTTTCTATGTTCTCAAATTTGTAACAATTTTTATGTTTCTTTCACCTCCAAAAACAAATATATATTTTTCAATTCAAACACGTCTCACAATTTTAGCGTTAAAATATTGTTACATTTTTATAGTTTAAACATAAAACAAGAAAATTATAGTCGGACTAAACCGACTATAAGATGCCATATACAAATAAATGGTATCAATTTTTGAAAAAAAAAATTCCCTAAACAAGAATTATAAAAAAAATCTAAAATTAACCACCAGGCGGACGGAAGGACAGATATTATTAATTCTACCCAGATGGTAAGTCTGATTTGTTCAATATACTCTATGAAAGAAAAAAGCTTTATCTTTGCATCTTAATAATGTATGGAAAATTCCATCAATATATTCCCGAAATATACGACTTGACTTTGTATCTCAAAGTTAAGAGCTGGCATATTAATCACAACAACCAGACGGAAGGACGGACATCGTAAAGTTCATTCTGAAAAATATTTTAAACTAATAATTACACCTTAAGGCAGCAAAAAGCTTTATCTTTATGCAAAAATATTTGGCAGTTATAAAATTTATCAAAATAGCGATTTATAATTTGTTGCACAAAATTTCCACAACATTCAACATATCATTTATCCGATATGTGGACAGAAGGACGGACATCGTAATTTTGAACTTGGAAAATATTTTGAAGCGATTATTATAATCTCAGTTAGCATAGAGATTCATCTGTACAGTAACATGTTCATTTGTAATAAAACTCTTAAAGTTATTGCCAAAATGACGACCTGTATTTTGTAACATAAAATTTGCAAGAAGTGTAAGCTTGTTAATCATCTAACAAAAGGACAGAAGGTCCGACATTGTTCAAGCGATACTGGAAGATAATTTGAAGCAATAATTAAATCTCAGAAAAACTTCATAAATCTAACATAATGTTTATAAATAACAAATCTCTTCAAGTTTTTATTCAAAATAACCATCTGTACCCTGTTACACAAAATATTCCTGAACAGTCAACTTGTTATTTCGACGAGCGGACAGAAGGATGGACATCATTAAATTGACACTGGGAGATATTTTAAGCTGATTATGAAATTTTCAAGTAGCGTAGAGTTTCGTTCATATATCGAAATCATTTTGTACATCAAATATCATCAAAATATGCTGGATATTATACCTGCTCTTTCTTGACATATTTAACGTGGACATATTAGTAGTTCAGACAGAGGAGGGACATTTTGAAATTGCCTCTGGTATATATTTTAGATCAACTACTACCAAATTTCTTCAATATTTGTCGAAATGATGAACTGAATGTTTGTAACACACATCCTAACGAATGGGTAGCCATATTCGGACAGACGGAAGGACGGACATTATAAAACCGTCTATTTGACATTTATTGAGCCGATTGCTACATCCTTTAGTAGTGTAAAGCTTTAGTCTTATATCAAAATTATAAAATATATCAAAATTTACCAAATAACTTGAAAAATTTAAACTGTTCTTTATTCACAATTGTTATATGTAAAACTGGTTTGCATTTCGTCTACAGGAAAATGTATTATTAAGTCGATCTTAAGATATATTTAAAACTAATTGAGGTATTATGAGACTTCGTTCTTGTGTTATAATTATTAAATATACCAAATCTCTTAAATATATTCAGGTAATTATGTCCTGCTTCTAGTTATAATGTTTTACGTGTTTAAACTTGCTAAATTTCTGGATGGACGAAAGGACGTACATAGTTAAATCGGGTATTGGAAATATTTTGAGCAGAATGTAGGGTCCTTCATTAATATTAGGCTTCATCCATGTGCCAAAATTGTTAAATATATAACATTTCATCTATATCTCATAAAAATTTTTACCTGTATTTTGTTCTCAAATTGTACATATGAAACCATCCAGACGGAAGGACGGACATAGATGACACGTTCCAGAAAGCAATTTGGAGTCAATTGATATACCTTGCAGTAGCACAAAATATCATCTTTGTTACAAAATTTGAATATGTAGGAAATTTGTTTGCATGTCCTCAAAAATCTCATTTATATTGTTTTGGAATGTCAACAGTCTTTCTACAATTCAGAAGGAAGCATGGACGGGCCTTGTTAATCGTTTCCAAAAGTGATTTAGAGCCAATGTTTTATATTTTGATATCTATCATAATTTAGAATTTAACCCATATCACCTAGAAGGCTCTAGAACTCATAATATATTTTTCTTAAATGTTTAGAATATCTGAATATCGTTAGTTTTTCAACATTTCCTTCGGATAGACAGATGGACAGACAACGTTGAAATGTTTCAGAATGTGATTTTATACTGATTAATGTATCCTAAGGTTGCATAACTTTGCTACAAATCATTTAAAACTACTAAATTTCTTTAAAATGTCCCCAAAAATTTCATCTATCGTAGTGTCCATAGCTTTTCAACCATTTATAAGGAGGGACAGAAGGACAGACATTTTTTAAGGATCAAGAAAAGTAGTTTTTACCCAATATGAGGTTTTTCAAGTAGATTAAAGCTTCATAATTTCGTAGCTGTGGTAATGTAGGGTACACAAAAATTTTTCACCTAAAAATTTCTAGAACTCGTAAAACAATTTTATAGGAAAAATATTTTTAGAAGTAAGTAGTGAGATCGAAAAATTCTTAACACGAAACCACTAATTTTTTAACTATTTGTTTAAACATTATTATATTTTTAATATAAAATAATTTTGCAATTTCAATCACTAGAAACGAAATGTTGAACCATTTTCGGAAATACTTCCATTAAAGTTTTTATAGTAAAAATTTACAATACTTTTAGACACCATCTTTTGTGCTCTACAGTTCTCTTGTTAGAAGAGCCCAATTTCTCTCCATTGAAATGGAATGGAGGCAGCCTATTTATAGAGCCTCTGGTAATAAATGATTGGCTTCTTTTTTGACTGATTTTCGATCCCATACTTTTCCTCAACATTCCTTTGAGCATCAGCAATATAAAATTTTTGACCAGGATCTTGCGAATAATCTGCCAGAACATACGTTTCATCATCTATTATTCAGCTAGAATATTTTTTTAGAAAACTGGATTTCAATTTCCGTTATTGGTCTCTAAACTTTGGCTTTTTGTACCAAATAGTCCAAGCACAGACCTAAACGGTCTGCCTTCTTAACAGATATGTTAAAAGGTCGTTTTGAAAAGGCTCTCTATTTTTCTGTTTTGGAAGTATTATGTGGACCAGGATTTCTATCAACGGACAATTTCTTCCGGTAGTGTGAAATAAATTTGGAAACTGTTTGAATCAGACCTATAAATGCTTGGCCAATATTTTGTAGGATCAAATTGGGTTTTATTAAAAATATTTCATAATTTTAGTCAGATTTAATCAGATTAACATCTTTTAATCTGAAATTTTTAAAACCCTGTTTTAAGAACTTTTCTATCTCACTCCTTATAAGAATTTCTTTAGTTTTGTTGGATGTTTGTGCAATGAAGTGTAATGAAACTTTTCTTTTCATTAGATATTTTTATTTTATTTCACTTTATTTTTTCTCTGTCTCTCTCTCTCTCTCTTTCGCCATTTTGCTTCGTTTAAACGTGATTCTTGTACAAATTGCTGATATTCTGACAAAATGAAATGAAACTTTTTGAAAAAAGTCAGTTTTTTCTTGAATTTTTTTAAACACAGACAATAATAAATCCTTAGAAGACAAAAAAAAGTAAAACATTTTAAGAAACTTAAACGTTTATTATGAGAGTTAATATTATACTTCTAGACACAAAAATAATAACAACAAAAAATGAATGCTATATTCGGTCATGCCAAATCTTGAATAACCTCCACTACAAAAGCATGTCGTTATGTTTCGTACACACACATACACTCACAGACGTATGCAATATAAACAAGTTTTGAATTAAGAGGTTGTTTCAAATATCGGTCTATATCTTTTAATATATAGAACTTATTTTGCTAGTTTTAAATAGGGGACTTCTCAAGACTATAATAAATATTCTGGCAAAATTTCATTGAGTTCTGTCAATTATTGAGGATGTGTGAGTGCCAGCAACAGACAGACAGATAGACAGACAGACAGACAGACAGACAGACGGGTGGACCGACATAGCTAAATCGACTCAGTTTTTAATTTGATGCAATAATATATACATTATGATTTTTAAGATGATTCCTTCTTAGCATTACATACGGAATAATATAGTTAATATACTCTCTTCAACACTTGTGTTGGTGAAGGGTATAAAAAAAACGTAAAATAAAAATAAAAACTTTAACAAAAAGGTAATAAAGTATCCAACATAATGTTGGCTATAAAAAATTTTCTTTTCTATAAAAATTATACTTCTTTTCGTTATATTTTTAATAATAATTATGTCTATTATAATGTCATTTATATTGTTGATGTTGCTATTTTTTCGTAAAACTTTTTCTAAAAAAAAAGGAAAAAAGTCGAAATAAGTAAAATAAGCTTTATTTAGGAAGTTGGTTTTTTTTTTGCTAATAATTGTTGCTATTTTTCAGCAAAAAAAAAAACAAATAAAAACAACAAACATAATCAGATTACAAAAACTTTTTAACAATTGTTCTTAACAATAAAAAATGGGAGCAGATTTCTGGTTTCCTTGGAAGTTGTTAAAGATTTTTGTTAACTAATTAGTTAACTAGAAAAATATTTTTCAAATAAAAACGCCTAAAAGTATGTCACTTATTAAGTAAGGAGCAGGAATAGAATTTAGTGTTCAAAAGAGAGAAATAATATCAAGTTTATTTTAATAAAAAAAAAACTTAATTTATGTCCATTTCAAATACTGAAATATTGATGACAAATTCAACAGATTAAAATTCTTAATTAAGGTGGAAAACCACCGCAATAGTCTTAAAATTATCCCAAAACAATTTCTGCATGAACATGTAAATAACTGTCAAAAAGGCGCCTAAAAGTATGCCATATGAAATCTCCTAAATGTATGCTACTATTTTAGTAAACAACAGGAATAGAAAATATAATATCGTGGAAGTTCAACTACTTAGTTGATTTTAATAAAAAATGTTAATTATTGTATTTAATAAACGCCTAAAAGTATGCTACTAATTAAGTGAAGAGCAGGATTTTAATTTAATGTTCAAAGGAGAGAAATAATATTGTGTTTATCTAAATATTGATAAAAATCCAACATTTAAAATTCTTCATTAAAGTAGGAACTTACTCTTGCTCCACTAAAACTATGTATTATTCATACCTTCTAGATTCTAAATTTCATGACAAAACACCACAATAGTTTTAGAAATATTAGATAATGAATATTTCTTGGTTGTAAGCAGACCTAATGTCTGCACTGAATGAAATATTTGTCAAATAAACGCCTAAAAGTATACAATCTGATGCCAATCTATAACCCACTAAACGAGTACTTAGATATATTAAATAAACACCTAAAAGTATTCTACAAATTTGAATTTATCAGATAGAATTGAAAGTTCTTTTGCCATTCAAACTACTTTAATCATCTTAATAAAAAAATCAATTAATTTCACCATACCTGCCTTACTTCTATTCACTAAATCTCTTCACCAGAGGTGCCCAACAAACAAATTGATTCCTGATTCGCGAGTTTAGTCTAAACGTTTAGCTTACTTCACACGTACACCATAAACGACTGCTGCTCTTTCAACAATATGAGCAGAGCTGTAGATTTTTGCAGCTTTTCTTACACTAAGCCAAATGTATAGTAATGTGGTTGCACATCTCTGCTTTACACCAGATATGTATATATGAAATTTCGGAAATTGCGTTTTTGAAAAATATCACCTGGATATGTAATATTTTAATAGAGATTTATAAGGACTGTTTATATATATAAAATGTGTTTTATTTAAATTTCATCAATGAATTTTTATCTAATTTTAAAAAATTCAACATACCTGAAGTTGCTATGAAGGGTCTCCGATAACTCGCAATACCACTTAGGCGATTTAACTCCTCTACATCAAATCCGAAATATATCATTTATACTCATGTGAAATTTCATTAAGATATCTTAAACGATTACACGGATATCAATTTTGACACACTGTGCGAGATGGTCAATTTTCGATGGCCACTTGCTTTGCACCTGACTAGATGGGGGTCTGTAATTTTCCAAATGAAATGGAAAATATCTCAACTATATTTATATTGAATTTTATTAAGATATCTCGAACGGTTAAGAAGTTATAGAATTATATCCAAAAACTGAAATCTGTCACATATGTATATCCTTTCCAACCACAAGTGCTAAATGCGTGATTAGGATTAAAAGGAGTCATCTGAGCCTTCATAAGGTATATATATTTTTTGCAGCAACTCAGAATATGACTTGATTAAACTGTTACCATATGATTGTCCTACAGGCTATTTGTCTGTCTGTCTGTCTGTCTGTTCCATCTGTTGTTGACAAGCTCACATCCCTACTAATTGCCAGAGATCAATGAAATGAAATTTGGCTTTATTTTTGGTTATTGTCCTGAGAAGTGTCCAAATTAAAATCGTTCCAATTAAAAACAAGTTAAAGACCGATTTCTATTAAAATTAAAGAAAGACAAACTTTCGTTTGGTTTAAAAATCCATTTTTAAATTTCAAAATAAAAATTCCAACTTCAAAATTGTGTTAACATTTCTAACACCATTTCAAAAATCTTGAGTCCTTTCCATGAAAAAAAAAAAAAAAAAAAAAAACTAGATAAATATCCTGTTGTCTTTTCAGGACAGTAAATGATAAACACAAAGTGAAAAATAATTAATCAAAACTTCAAAGATAAAATGTTTCTCTACTTTTGTTCGTCTGAAATCTCAAATTATACAAATCAAATAATGAAAATACAAAGAACTTTCAACACCCTAAAATACACACACACAACATAGACACCCTCCCTTGGTAGAAAGAAAAAAAAGCATTTATCAGGGATGTCAATGCCTGAGGAAGAAGGAAGAAAAATTAGAAAAAAAAGAAAATTTACTGGAAATAAAACCTTATTTTTTCAACACAGAGGAGAGAGAGAGAGAGAGAGAATAAAGAAGAATAAATGGTTTCACTATCAGAATACCATCATGACTTGACCACTTCAGCAGAAAATTTAATAAACTAAACTCTAACTCACACAGAGATACAGAGAATAACACACACATTTACATACATGGTAACATGTTAAAACAGTTATGAAAGCCCGACAGTTCTGAAGAGATTTTTAGAAATAAATAAAATTTCTTTGTTGACTTCACTGTTAATTGGTTTCTATTAATTCTATATGAGTGTTTTTACCCTCATGGGCACTGGAAGCTTTTCAGGGAGACCTGTAAGGAACCTCTTTTTTTTTACTTTCCCTATTTAGAAGATAAGAAGTTATTGACAGATATCTGAGTTAACCTCAAAATTCAAGTAAAGAAATGTTATAATTAAAAAAATTGAATTGATTTAAATGGAAAATGGTTTAGGAGACTTATTGAAGTTCCTGGACCAATATCTGAGTAATTCTTACTATAACTGTTTATATCCCAGCAAATTGTCCGATCTTAACAAATTGTTTCGTACTGAGAAGTTTTCGTTTAAACCCAGAATAAGCTGTTCAGTAAATGAATAAATGTAGCTATATACTTATGTCTGCTATCTGCCTGTGCTAATTTATATTTATATATAGACCGATTTCTGGGATAACTAATCTATTTATATCTGTCTGTCGGCAGACTGTTCGAACCAACTTTGAACTGAACTAAATGAATCAGTTCTGAGAAGTTTTCTTAACAAAAAAGCAGCTGAGTAAAATAATAGTTATAGACCGATATCTGAAATAACAAATTCAAACCAAGAAATTAAATGATTTTTTCAATATAGACCGATATCTGGGATAAATATTCTGTTTATATCCGTCTGTCGGCAGACTGTTTGTGCCAACTCATATCTCAAATTATTTTCCGAACTTGAATCAATAAATCTGTTCCGAAATGATTTCTTTACAAAAAAATAGACGGCTCAGTAAATCAGAAGATATAGACCGATATTTGTAATAACCCATTAAGAAATTTAATAATTTTTTCAATGCAAAGCAAACGACTAAAACTTCTATAGACAAAATTATATTCATCCATCTGTCTTCCCTATTAAAAACTGGCAAAAATCGGTTAACTAGATAAAAAGTTATATACCGATATATGAAACAACCTCTAATATTGAACAAAAAAACTTTAGTATTTTTTTTTTCCAATGAAAAGTGAAATTGTGTCTGGGAATATTAGAGTGTGATGTCCTCGTATATAATATAATGTTGTTACTTCTATCATGTATAAGGTGGAGGGTATTAAAGATTCGGTGTAGATGAAACTGACATGTTGAGTTCTTTTTTTGTTTGCATTAAAATCTCATATAACAACTTTTGTTGTCATTCTGACTTTAGAACTTTTTTTTTTTTTTGGTTAAAATGTTTTTGACTGTTTTGTTGACTCGTCTTGAATTTAATGAGGTACAATATTAATGATTTATTCAATAAAACAGTTCTATTGTATTTTCAGATATGGGGCCGGTGAGGCATTCAGTTAAATATTAAAGAGGAAAAAATTTTAAAGTTGGAACGAACTAAAATCAAATATGAAAAGTTTGGAAAAGACAAATCTGATCATATAATGTCAGACACCCATTACGATTTGTAAGGGAAATGGGCCGAGGTCGTCTCTATTTTATTCTTAAAGGTGTCCGGATTATGTAAAAAAATATGTGTAGGGGCTGTTGAGAAAATCTTAACCTATAAAAATTCAGTTCAGCTTTTAGGATTTTCGATAAAGGCTCTCAAATAGGACCTATAGGGAATAATGGAGCTAAGCGATAGCAATGGGCTTATAAAAGGGACAAGATAAATTTTCGAAAAAAATTCTTTAACCCCATTTCATGCTCAAAAGTTGTATTCCTCTAAACTTGAAATTTGAGAAGTGAATGAAGAACTTGAGGAAAATGTAATATGAGGGTGAGTGTTAGTGTCAATGGTGACCAAATATGCCATTGTCAATAGTCCATTACTTAAACACAGTAACTGGAAAATGTCAGCTAATTAGCCTTAATAGCATTGAAGTTATGGTCATTTGTTTTCGATCAATTTAAAAATAAATCAAAACTTTTCGTAAAATTAAAAAAAAAAAAAACTATGTTTTTGACATTATGCCACGCCCACATTTTTTAATAGGTTGGTACAATTTTCTGCCTATTTGAATTTCAAAGGGTTAACTATTAAATGGTGTAACATTTTGTTAGGAATCTGTGTTATACAAAATTGTTTTTTTGTCTTTTACTGAAATTTATTTCAGTAAATTGAAAAGATGAAGAATGAAGTAAAATTAGTTTCCCCTAACTCTCCTCCCTTCTTCCTTTTATAGTTCTTTAAAATAATTTCTGTACTTAAATGTACCCAATTAAATTCCCTTCCTCCTGCATTTAATAGTGCTGTATTTTAGTACCATTTCAAACAGTACAGTGTGAGAAAACAAATTCTTCCTGCAGCTCAGACTTATCCAAGTGGACATAATTCTGTTTAACTAAAGAGTTAAATTACAGATGTAAACATCCACATCTCCCAAAAGGATACCAGCAAATAATCATCACTTTCAAAATGGTAAACATATTTGGAGAATCCACAAAAATTTAATTTTAATGAGACCAATAAAAATATGGATAATTTTTCTTTTAAGAAATGGATCTAATCTAATGTGGCACACACTTGATTTCATTTGAATTTCTCCTGCCATGATTTGCCTTCTTCCATTTCAAATTTACAACGTAACCAAAACTGAATCTAATTTTCTAGGTTTTCCTCTACCTCTTTTACTGTTTTTCGCTTAAACCTTTAACAAAACTGAGTTACCTTTTTTTTTTTGGGGGGGGGGGGTTTACAAATCCAATACCAATAATGGTCCATTACAAGGTATTTGTTTGTATCAAAGCTGCCCACAGTTCTCTTTTTCCAAAATCAATTTAAAGCTTTAAGAGTTTAAAATGTTCTCTAAACAAAAATTGCTACACAACCTAAAAGTATGCAATGTTTTCTTTTGCATAATGATTTGTTTGTTTGAGTGTTTGCATGTGTATATTCGGTTAAGAGATTTGGTTAAAGTGCATTTCAATTTTTTTTGTGGTTTGTTAGCAGAAGATAATTGTAATTAAATCTTTAGAAGTGATTAATCAGCTTAAAATTTTCTTCTTTTTCTTTGTCTGTTTCTAATGGTCAATTGTTCATCAGATAAAATGCAAAAGAAAAGAGATGATGAATTTAATTAGAAGCTAAACAAATTGCAAATACATGACAAAAATAAAAAACAGAATGATTTTGAAATTTCGACTAAAACATGACTAAAATTCGAATTAAAGTTGAACAAGCAACTAAAAGTAGGCAATCGTTTTTAGACAAAGGACTACACTTAACTAAAACTCAACTAAAACTAAACTGAATTTAAAGTAGAACTGAACTAGAGCGGAACTAGAAGTGAAATATAACTGAACTAAAACTGAACTAGAACTGAAATAGAACTGAAGTAGAACTAAACTGGAACTGAACTACAACTGAAGTAGAACTGAACTAGAACTGAAATAGAACTTAAATAGAACCGAAATAAACTGGAATAGAACTGAACTAAAACTGAACAAGAACTAAACCAGAACTGTAGTAGAACTGAACTAGAACTTAACTTGAACTGAACTAAAACTTAACTAGAACTGAAATAGAACTGAAATAACCTGGAATAGAACTGAACTAGAACTGAACCAAGACTGAACTAGGACCAGAACTAGGACGAGAACTAGGACCAGAACTAGGACCAGAACTGAACTAGATCTGAGCTAGAACTGAACTAGAACTGAACTGGAATTGAACTAGAACTGAACTGGAACTGAACTAAAACTAAAGCAGAACTGAACTTTTACAAGAACTGAACTGGAATTGAAATCGAACTGAACAAGAATTGAAATCGAACTGAAATAAAAGTGAACTTGTACTGAACTAAAATTGAACAAGAATTGAAATTGAATTGAACTGGAATTCAATTAGCACTGAACTGGAATTGAATTATATTTTTATTATTTCCCCTAAATGTAGGCTTTAGTTTCATATGTAAAGTTCCCCCATAAGTAGGCTTTACAATTTGTCGAAAAGTAGACTATTTAATTTTTAATATTTTTTTATAAATTTTGAACATATTTATATTCTGTTTCCCCCAGAACCCCATTAACATCAATAAATATCCATCCACTTTTCTTTTGCTCTTTTTATTATAATTAAAATCAATATTTATTTAGAATTCTTATCAAACTCTTGGGTTTTTATTAAATAATTTAATTGTTGTTCATCCCATTATTATTGTTATTTAGACTATAATTTGTTGTTTTTGTTTACAAGTTGTTTTTATTGTTTTAGTTGTTTTTAAACTTAAGAAAAATTCAACAAATCAACACTTTTCTTAAGAAAAGTTCTAAGAAATTGGGGAAAAGATAATAATACAAAAGGGTAAATGACATTTGGTAAGACCTTATGTGTGTTTGTGTTGTGTTCATAACACTAACACATAGACAACCTTCAATTGAATGAGATATTGTTTATTTGTAAAAGTTTATTTTGGAATTATTATTTTAAAATAGAGCAGAAAAGGACGTGTAGAATAAATTTAAGAAAAAGTTTCAAGTGTTTGTCAAATGGAGTTTCTGGAACCTTTTTCAGTATCAAGAAGTTTATTGTTTTTTAGGTGAACTGAAGGAAAGAGATAACAAAAATTTTATCTTTTGGAAAGAAGTTTTGATTTTTTTTGATCTTTATCAAGAAAATATTTATTTAATTGTAAAATAAATTATTGAAATAGTTTGTTTATGAAAAGTTCAAAGTTCAATATTAAATAAACTGATAAAAAATAAAGTATACTTTAGGTGAGCAAAAACTGTAGCCTGTCTTTAGGCGATAATAAATATATATTTTAAATTTACAATTTAACATAAATTAAAAATGTTTGTAACTTTAAAAAATCACAATATAAATCAAACTTTGATTTATATATATATCATCCCTCAAAGACCTCCAATACCTTTTGAAGAAATTTTCACCCAAAATCTATCAAAGTGTAAAATAATTTATATTCGTCCAAAAATTTAAGAATTTCACCAAAATTACTTTTTAACTTTTCTTAACTCTTCTTCTAGCGAATGTCCCCAGAGTCCAATTTGTATTATATTTTTATTATTAAATTGTTTATAGTTTTCTTACCACTTCCACTTCAACAGGACATCATTTTTTACTTTTGAGAATACTCTCTCTCTCTTTATCTGTAATGTAATTGTAGTTGTGTAACTTAAAACATTTTTTTGTTGTTGTTTGATTGCTGTTGTTGTTTAGTTGTTATCGTGTTGTTTTTATTTTGTTGTATAAATATATTTATGTTATACAATTTATTGCTAAACCAACAACAACAACAACACCTAACATATGCAAGTTTAAGTTAAATAATAAAGAGGAAAATCTAGAGTAGAACAATTCTGTTGCGTGTTACACTGTTGCTCTGCCCAAACTATATATTACACTCTCTCCAGGTAGTCGATATGGACTATATTGCAAACTACAGTCTCCTAGTAATCTATAGTCAATTAGTTAATACTATAGTCCCAGACTATAGTGTAAAACTATAGTCCAGGCTGGTGTCTAAATCTGGTCATCTTGTCCACTCTTCATCTTACACTATTTCATCATTCTTTTTATTTCCATCTCCCATTTACATTTTGTGACAACAAACTATAATTGTTGTTTTTAGTAGTTGGTTATTCTTCCTTGTATTTTTTTTTTTTTGGTTTGTGCTTGTTCTAAGGACATGCATGCAGTACAAAAGGTCCTTTGCCTCATTGTTATGGCTTTGGGTTGTTACTGTTTTTCTTTTGCTGCCATTTGTTTCCTTTTTTTCGTTTTGTGTGCAAAATTGTTCGTGTTGGTCTTGTGGCAAATTACTGTGGGGTTCACAAAA
This sequence comes from Cochliomyia hominivorax, assembly GCA_004302925.2. Lineage (NCBI taxonomy): Eukaryota > Metazoa > Arthropoda > Insecta > Diptera > Calliphoridae > Cochliomyia > Cochliomyia hominivorax. The sequence continues at coordinate 92,930,396 of PYHX02000413.1, read as the reverse complement.
TGTTCATAATAAACATCAAGATCCGCTTTCCTTGCCCTCAAACAGTCTACAGTCCACAAATTGATAGACATCAAACATTTGCTTTAAAACTAACTGTTTATATGTGTGTGCTTGTGTGTGCATACATATATGTATGTGTTAGTATCTTACTTATACATGAATTATGGTAGAAGAAAAAACGCCAGTATCAACATACTAGTTACTTACTAAATTGTAGTTGTAGTACTTAAATGTTTCATACTAGAGAAATTGTTTTATACTCGTATTCCAGTTATTCACTTATATTTCTGTTGACTTGGTTTCACTTGGCAAAGTTTAGTTACTAACGTTAGATTCTTTGTATGACTTAAACTTAAACTATTTATCGGAGTCTTAGTGTTAGTAGTAGTGGTTGGCATGAGGGGCATGTTGTAAGATAGTTGTTGTAAATAATAGTTTCTTTGACCTCAACTCAATAGGTTTTTTGCTATTGTTGTGTGTGTTTGTGAGTTGTGGTTGGAAAATAAGCGTTACATAATAATAATGTTTTAGTTTTCTAGTAATTTTCTAAAAAGGATTTTAAAATGAGAAGGATTTTTTTACCGACAGCAGAAAAGTGAAAAACATGAAGCCTACTTTAGGGGAAAAAACCGGATGGTATATTAGACTATGAAAAAACATGTAATATAGATTAAGAGGAAAAATATAGTCTAAACTATAACCCATACTTTAGACTAGATTATGGTCCAAACTGTAGTCGTAAATATATTCTGTAGCCGAGACTATAGTTTATAGCCCACATTACAGTTCAACCTACAGACGACACTAGCCCAGATCAACTAGACTCAACTCTAGACCACAATCTAGACTCAACTCTAGACCACAATCCAGACTCAAGTCTAGATCACAATCTAGCCTCAAGTCTAGATCACAATCTAGACTCAAGTCTAGATCACAATCTAGACTCAAGTCTAGATCACAATCTAGAGTCAAGTTTAGACCACAATCTAGACTCAACTCTAGACCACAATCCAGACTCAAGTCTAGATCACAATCTAGACTCAAGTCTAGATCACAATCTAGACTCAAGTCTAGATCACAATCTACAGTCAAGTTTAGATCACAATCTAGACTCAAGTCTAGATCACAATCCAGACTCAAGTCTAGATCACAATCTAGACTCAAGTCTAGATCACAATCTAGCCTCAAGTCTAGATCACAATCTAGACTCAAGTCTAGATCACAATCTAGACTCAAGTCTAGATCACAATCTAGAGTCAAGTTTAGACCACAATCTAGACTCAACTCTAGACCACAATCCAGACTCAAGTCTAGATCACAATCTAGACTCAAGTCTAGATCACAATCTAGACTCAAGTCTAGATCACAATCCATACTCAAGCCTAGATCACAGTCTGGACTCAAGTCTAGATCACAATCTAGTCTCAAGTCTAGATCACAATCCAGACTCAAGTCTAGATCACAATCCAGACTCAAGTCTAGATCACAGTCTGGACTCAAGTCTAGATCACAATCTAGACTCAAGTCTAGATCACAGTCTGGACTCAAGTCTAGATCACAATCTAGACTCAAGTCTAGATCACAGTCTGGACTCAAGTCTAGATCACAATCCATACTCAAGCCTAGATCACAGTCTGGACTCAAGTCTAGATCACAATCTAGTCTCAAGTCTAGATCACAGTCTAGACTCAAGTCTAGATCACAGTCTAGACTCAAGTCTAGATTACAATCCAGACTCAAGTCTAGATCACAATCCAGACTCAAGTCTAGATCACAGTCTGGACTCAAGTCTAGATCACAATCTAGACTCAAGTCTAGATCACAGTCTGGACTCAAGTCTAGATCACAATCTAGACTCAAGTCTAGATCACAGTCTGGACTCAAGTCTAGATCACAATCTAGAGTCAAGTTTAGACACAATCTAGAGTCAAGTTTAGACCACAATCTAGACTCAACTCTAGACCACAATCCAGACTCAAGTCTAGATCACAATCTAGACTCAAGTCTAGATCACAATCTAGACTCAAGTCTAGATCACAATCCATACTCAAGCCTAGATCACAGTCTGGACTCAAGTCTAGATCACAATCTAGTCTCAAGTCTAGATCACAATCCAGACTCAAGTCTAGATCACAATCCAGACTCAAGTCTAGATCACAATCCAGACTCAAGTCTAGATCACAATCTAGACTCAAGTCTAGATCACAATCTAGACTCAAGTCTAGATCACAATCTAGACTCAAGTCTAGATCACAATCTAGAGTCAAGTTTAGACCACAATCTAGACTCAAGTCTAGACCACAATCCAGACTCAAGTCTAGATCACAATCTAGACTCAAGTCTAGATCACAATCTAGACTCAAGTCTAGATCACAATCCATACTCAAGCCTAGATCACAGTCTGGACTCAAGTCTAGATCACAATCTAGTCTCAAGTCTAGATCACAATCCAGACTCAAGTCTAGATCACAATCCAGACTCAAGTCTAGATCACAGTCTGGACTCAAGTCTAGATCACAATCTAGACTCAAGTCTAGATCACAGTCTGGACTCAAGTCTAGATCACAATCTAGACTCAAGTCTAGATCACAGTCTGGACTCAAGTCTAGATCACAATCCATACTCAAGCCTAGATCACAGTCTGGACTCAAGTCTAGATCACAATCTAGACTCAAGTCTAGATCACACCCTAAACTCAAGTCTAGATCACAATCCAGACTCAAGTCTAGATCACAATCCAGACTCAAGTCTAGATTACAATCTAGACTCAAGTCTAGATCACAGTCTAGACTCAAGTCTAGATCACAGTCTAGACTCAAGTCTAGATTACAATCCAGACTCAAGTCTAGATCACAATCCAGACTCTAGTCTAGATCACAAACTAGACTATAGTTTACATGAAAATCTAGAGTATAATCAATAAAACAATATTTAGAACAAAAGTCAATATTATAATTTTATTAATTAGTGTTAGTTATAGTCAAATCTCTCAACTATCCAAAATCACTTTTATTTTATCCTTCACCCTTTATTCTCTTTTATTTAAATTTCTACAAATCATTATCGAACCCCCTGGCTCTTGAGTGATAATTCATTTTAAACCATAAACTCCATAATCTACATTACAAGGTTATGTGATTAAAAAATTAAAGGTATACTTTTAGGATGACTAATATTAATGTAAATGCAGACATGAAATGTACTTACAAATGTTACAGTTTAAATAATATAAAATAGACTTTTGATATATTTATCTTAATCCATCTTAAGCCTTTTGTTCACGAACTTCCCAAATGCCAAAACACAAAAATGTGAAATAAAGAAAAATATTTTTAAAATCAAGGTTTTCACTTATTTCAAAACACAAAAGATTAAGATTGTTATAGAATGTGGAGGAAGAAGAAGAAGAACTTTTAAAATGATTAACATTATTAAAGAATTAAATCTGAAAATATGTAAAGAAAACCCTTTCATTATGTTTATAAATTACTGGGAAAACATTACATAAATCATGGCATACTTTGGTGAGCCAACAAAGATATATGAAATGGAGTATAACGTAGAGGGCAATTTTATTTTAAAAGATATTTTTTATGATGAAATTTTAAATGAATTTAAATAATTTTCTTTTGTTTTCTCTTATTTTTTGCAGGTATTTTACATGTTTCCCTTAATCATGATCTTAAAGCACAAACAACGATTTCACAGGATTAATATTATTTGATTTATTCTATAAATTATTTAATTTTATTTGATTTATAAAAAATAACTCTTACACGAATGTTAAGTAATCAAAAATTGGTGATTTGTGAAGCAACAAATAAGACATAAGATTTATGCTGGAAAAAAGTGAATAAGAAGCAGATTTTATAAATAAGAAAGTAAAATGTGAAAAATCAAATCAAAATTCTTAGTAAATTCCGAAAAATATTTATCATTTTCAAGCAAAATAAAACCCATCAGCTTAATACAACAAAGTCAAATCAAATAAAAAAAGTCAATATATTTTGCATAGGTAAGTAGAAAATAATGTAAAACTTAAAATAAATATTATTCTTTAGAAAAAAAAGAAACCTAAAAATATGCCACAGTTTTTGTCAGAGAGAGGAGTGATCTTGAATAAAGTTTTAAGTTCTTTTTATTTGATTGAGATTATTATAATTCACAAAGAAAATATTTTTATAGTTTTATACACCAGCGATGACATTTCGGACCTTTTAAGGAAACCCTTCCATGAACGTTTTATAAGCTTTATGTCACCTTGCTCGAACCAGGTAGTTCATCTACCAAATTTGTTTACATCTTATTTTTGTTCTTTAATTCTCTTAACCAGAATCCAATATCTTTCCTCTAGCCTTAGCTCCGGCCTGTTTAGAGGATTTGTCTCTTTTGGCACAAAAAACACATTATTATTCTCGTACGAGGGCTTGTTAACCATAGAGGCAGGATGTCTAGGCAGACCTAACAAAAATCACAGATTATGAATGGAATCAGCCTTTTTTGTTAAAATTCCTTGATACAAATATCGGTATTTGTAGAGTCCGTTGTAACAAGTGATTGGCTTTTATCTCACATATCAACAACTTTTTGGGAAATTTTGAATGCTTTTGGGTCCTTAACTTTTATTCAACATAACCTCGAGCATCAGCCCCATAACATTGTTTACCAGAAAGTTACGAAAAATCTGCCAGAACATACGTTTTGTCAAGAATAATTCTGTACCATATAGAGACCAATAACAGTACTTGACTTCAAGTACTGTTATTTGGTCTCTAATTTTTAAAAGCGTTCTTGTCAGGAGCTTTTTGAGCCTTGTTTTTCGTTCAAGTACTGAGCTAAACGGTCTGCTTTTCTATCGGATGTGAAGGGAGCTCTTTAAAAAATGCTTTTATTTTTTTCTCTTTGGAAACATTAAGTTCCATTCCTTTTACCTGAATCAGGTTTTCTATCAATGGACAAGTTCTCCCGGTTTATTTTAATAACATTGGAAACAGTTAAATGGCAGACCTTTGAATACTGGGACAACTTTTCTGGACAATCATTTTAATCATTTATATAACATCAAACATAATATCTGACATGTTAAACAAAAGCTACTCGTTTCCATGGCAATTGGATCTCCGTTTCGAAACGACCCGATTTACACTCGGCCAAAGATTGTCAACCCAGTGACAGTTACATCAAACGAAAGTTCTATCCCCATGAAAGTATTATCGGATACAGTCGAGCTGTTACAACAAATGTAACTTGATCAAAGGAACTCTCAAGTTAATACTTTTAATGAAAAACCTGTGTTAAGAATTTTTCGATCTCACTCCTTACCTATAAAAATACCTCTATAAAAATATAAACTCTTGAAAACAAAAAAGAAAAAAAAAGAAATGTCTTATTTTCTCTCATTTTAAGTGAAACCAACTCAAACATGTTTGAAAACTACAACTATAAAAACAAAAAAACTTCAATGATAAAAAATGTTTATTTAAAAATCGTATGACGTTATAGTATTTCTTTTAAGCAATTTTTTAAACTGACTTTTTTTCAATATTTTTTGCAACTTTTTTTATATATAAAAAAACATACAAAAATAACGAATAGCAACCTTGAATATGAATACAACTATTTTCCATTATTTTCAAGAGCCCTACAGTATGCTTTGAAAATGTAATTTAGTTTGTGAAATATTTATTAAATATTTATAAGTTTTGGAGAGTATTTTTTTTATATAAAAGTAAGGCCTACTTTTAGGTTGCGATAGTAAATAAAATATAATATTAATATATTAAATATGAATATCACAAATAAATAGATTTGTTGCCTACTTTTAGGATAACACAATTTATAGGTTTTGAAAATGATATTTGGATAGATGACAACTTTTAGAGAAGAAATAGAGATTCCAAAACTAAAATAAATATTTAAAATATTAATTTATATAATCTTAAAACTATAGACTACTTTTAGGAGACCAACACAATTTTGTCCTAAAATTAAGTTACAACTTTTAGAGAACAAATAAAGATGCCAAAATTGCAATACATATTTGAAATAATAATTTATAGAATCTTAAACCGATAGACTACTTTTAGGAGACCAACACAATTTTGTTCTTAAAATAAGCCTACTTTTATGGGATACAAAAAATTGTAAAACAGACCTTAGCAATAGTGTATTTTCTAAACCTCGTTCAACTCTATTTCATTTTCACATCTATTTTACCTTCCCTCAAATTGTAGACAACTTTTAGGCGTCATGACGTAAGCTTTTATTTATTTTAGTGGTTTGTAATTTTAAATTGACAGCAGGTGTTTTTGGTTAAGCCAAACACTAAGACAGGAAAAACCAAACCTAACACCATCAAACACCATTCAAACAAATGAAACAAAAAAAAATCATCGTCTTTATAGCACAACAATGAAGTCGGAAAAAAAAAGATTGTAGAAAATCTTTTAGAGAAATTGAAATCCAAACAAATACACTTACAAAAACACAAGTCAATAAGATAAATTACCTTAGTTTTTCATGCAATTTCTTAGTACAACAAAAGTCTGGCCCAACTAAAAATAAACTACTTTCTTAACTCTATAAATCACTTACAAGTGAAATGATAAAAGCAAAATGATATAGATATTTTCATTCCCTTCCATTCCATTCCGTTCCATCTCCTCAAACTAAAAATAAATTCTATGGTTTTTAGAAAAACTAATTATAAAAAAAGAACTTTAATTGCGTTTTAAATTTCTAAAGCAATTTTTATCAATTTTTTAGTTTTAAATTAACTTCTATGATATAAGTTTTTCTCCATCTTCTTCTTTCTCCTTCTTTATAATAATAATAATAGAAAAAAGAATGGAAAAAAGTACATATTGATCAAACTTTTTATGGTCTAGAGTGAAAGTTACTCTTGCTAAATGGCCCACAATGTAAAGAACGTGCACGAAAGAAATTCAACATATTAAAAATATAGATAAAGTATAGTTAAAACTATTAAATTATATAGCATTTAATATAGTCCAGACTGTAATACATATCATCCAGACTATAGATTAAAATATGGGCCATAAATTTGTAAATAATCCATGGTCCTGGCTGTAGTATAAACAAGGAGTCAAACTTATATTAACTTATAAATTATAAAATCCATGGTCCAGGTTATACTATATATTCTATAGTATACACTATAGACTATAGTCCAGACTATGGTATAACCTGTGGTCCAGTCTATAGTAAAAACTATGGTCCACACTATATTATAAACTATAATCCAGACAATAATTCAAATTATAGTCTAAATTTTAGCTAAAACTATGTTACAAAATATAGTTTAAATTGTCGTTCAGATTATAATATAATCTATGTTCCAGGCTATACTTCAGATTATAGTATAGTATATACTATAGTACAGATTATACTGTTACTGTAGTCCATAATTTACTATATAGTATTGGTCAGACTATGATATATATTACAGTCGATACTATAATATACACCATATTTCAAATTACAATATGCACTATAATTCAGTTTGATTCTTTAAAAGCATATTTTCCACATGTCCATATTGTCCCTGGAATCCTTTTTCCCAAATTCCATTCGCAAATTTTAATATATCGTTCGCATATTATTGCCTCATCAATATTCATTTCACGAATTGGTATGACTGATTAGGTCCTTCAGTTACGGACTCAGCTGAATGTTCCCATCTCCTATAATGGCTATTTAATTACTTTGACGCTACCTGCTATATGTAAATTTTTTTGACTCGGAACATAAATATCTTGCAATTCCCAGCAAGGTGCTCCTTAGTTGCCGGCAGATGTCCTTAATTGTTGTTATCTGAAGATTTCTGCACTCGTTAAGAATACCGCTAACCTGGATCCTTATTTCGGCTTCCCTCTCTACAGTTTTTCTAACAATTTCGTTAATTTTTCCAATTTGATCTGTTTTTGTCACCATGTCATTTCATCATGAATTCTCTGTATGTTTTCCCCCAGATCCTTCAGAGTTGAACCTGACTTTATATCAGCATAGAACAGAATTTTTCTGTTTGACGCAATAATTAGGGGAATCTTCCGATTATACTGTTTCTGTGTTAACGTTTTCATTACCATTTTCGTCCATTTTAAGCCGTTTTGCGCTTGATGTCACTACTTTTCCTTCAATTTGTTCACTTTTTTAGTCATTCTAGTAATATTCTCACTGGGATCCCAAGTCCTTTTTGTAGTTATTGAGCCACTTTTCTTTCAGAAGGATGTCTCATTTCTTGACAAAATCTATCAACTAAGAAATAAAGTCTCCGGATCTCCTTAATGCATCGGAGGCGCCAGTTTTTCCGCAGGAGGAGACCGTAATCAGGTTTTTATTTTCAAAAAGTATTATACGGCCCCCTGTAACTCTGCATCGGTTTGGTTGTTCTTCTCTCTATTTGGTTGCGTCTTTAAGCCAATATATCAATCGTTGTTCACTCGCTTTAAGATCCATTTGTAAGCAATGACCGTACTGGACTTGGTCTTAATGCCTTTCGGCTGTGTACTATTGATTACTTTTGAATCATAATTCTCTGACTAAGAAATATATGGAGTTTTCACTTATTATTAATGTGAATTAAGGGCGATGTCCACTCGGCCTCCTACAGAAATTCACTGAGCACATGTGACTATTTTGGCACACTATTCATTCCTGTCATAAATGTGGTCCTCGGCGTTTACTCTTCGAGACTATAACATGACTGAGACTATAACATGAACTTTTGTTTGATAAATTTTATTTTGTGATCTTTCTTTTCCCGCTTTTATTACATAAATGGCAAACAATGTGTTTAGCGTGTAAAATATGTAAAAGTTTTGGTAGAAAATCTATATGAAATATTGTATGAAACTTGTAAGCAATAAATAAGTTTTAAATAAATTTTATAGGTTATAGATTTTTTACGACATGCTGCCATCACACTTTACGACACATTTAAGAAATGTGGCTTTTTTTCCTTTGAAAAAAAAGAGAAAAATTAAGCGCAAAGAATCGTAATAAAAGACAAGGTGCAAAAGAAGTGGTTTTCACCATAAATCTTACAAAATGTTGCCTAAAACGTAATAGTTTTATTTGTTGTAATAATCAAATAATTTCATCATAATGAAGGTTTTGGTGACTAAAATTTATTAATTTTTTTCTTTTATTATTATTTTTTCTATAAATTGAAATTCAAAAAATTATTAGTAAACTGAAATGGAAAAAGGAAAGAGGAAATATTCTTTAGAAAATTTACCTTAATTAAGTAATTTCCTTAGAAAACAAATAACAACTTTGACTACAACAACAGCAGCTATAAAATATATAATAAAAACCATTTGAAATCAAAAATTGTGTTTTTATACTTTAATTAATAATACGAAAATAAACATGAATTTTTTAGCAGCCTTAAAGTATGCTTTAACAAATTAAAGAAAACACTCCCTAATAATATTGCAAACAAAAAGAAAAAAAAAAATAAAAATAAATTCGTGTTATAATAATATCAAATCAACACAAACTCACATACACATACTAAAGCAAATGTAATCACATTGTTTGTTGTTGTCGGTTTATTATTATGAGTTTTTATTGGTGGGTTTTCTTGTTGTTGTATTTATTTAAATGTTTTCATTCTTTTTTGTGATTGACTATAATAGAGGGTGTATACGAAGTGATTGGAATAACTGTAGAATCAATAGACTATTCTATAGTCTAGACTAGTTTACCGTGTAACATATAGACTAGTTTATAGTCTAGACGACACATTGGTTTATAACTAAGACAATATATTAGTTTATTTATATATTATTTTATATATAGAGAGTATAATGGTTTATAGTTTACAGAAAAGACCAGTTTATAGTCTAGACTATAGTCTACTTTATAGTCTAGATCATAGACTAATTTATAGTCTTTATAATCTACAGCATGGCTTAGTTTATAGACTAGACCATAGACCTGTTCATAATTTAGACCAATGTCTACTTTACAGTCTATTCCAAAGGATATTTTATAGTCATAGCACTGATTGGTTTCTAGTCTCCAAAAAAAGTCTGGTTTATAATCGAGACAATAAACTACTTTATAATCAAGACTATGGGCTTGTTAATAGCTTAGGAAACAGACTAGATAATAGTCCAGATCGCAGATTGGTTCATGGTCACATCAGCTTAAAACGAGGAATCCAAATCAAACATCTTCCAATAAAATCCTTCCGTAAACCTTCTTTTATTTTAATATATTTATCGTTCTTATTGCTGTTGTTACAGTTTTTTATTATAATTTTTATTGGCATAATAGTCCAAACGGAAACTAGGCACATAACAAAAACAAAAACGAACAACGAACTTTTCAAACTACAACAATAACAACCACAGAAGCAATAAAAGGTCATTAAATCATAGCATATTGTTTAGGCGAAAGAAACGTTATAATAATATAGCATACGTCAAGGCAAATAAGCAAAACACATTCAAAATAATACAAAAATTAAATTATAACAAACAAAAAAAGTAAAGAAAATATTTTTCTATTAACAAATTAAAACTTAAGGTTTTCGTTTAATACTTGGAAAGATATTGGCAAATAACAAATAAATAATTAATGGCAAATTTAACATTTCACAAGGTTAAATTCCAGAAATTCGAAACATATTTATACTCTCAAAAACTATATTTGCAATTGATTTAACTTCAAACAAATGACATAAATTCTAAAATATTTAAATATAACCACACTTTTCTATTTCATGTAAAATAATCTAAATCCCAACGAAAATGTGATTTATATTTTAAAATTTTATTTTGCCCTGAAATATGCTTTGAAATTTGTTTACATCACAAAACACAATTTACATTAACATCTTCCCCCTCCTTTCTTTTATTCACAAACACTTAAGTTCATATAATCAATTTAAGTTATAATGTCAGTCTTGCGGTTTTTTCTGTTAAGCCTCAAAGTAGGCTGTAAATATATATTATTTATGCTTGTTTCAACAAAAGTATGTTTTTCTATTTATTTCTCAGTGTCTCTCCTTTTCTTTAGTTTGAAATCACTCAAATTATGTTTTATTTCTTTTAAACATATTTTGTCTCTTTTTTGCGCCTTTTGTACCATTATTTGAATGCCTTTATGACTGTTGCCGGAATTTTTTAATATCTTTGTTTCTCAACTATTTCTCCACTTTTACGCTTCACATTTTCTTGATTTTTTCTCGCTTCGTTTGCTAGAAGCCCTTTTTGTGCTTTCTGAAGTCAAATGACTTCTTTATGTTTATTTTCGAATTTTTGTTTCTCACTCTTCGAACATCTTGATTCACACCTTTTTCATTGGAGAACAGACGTAACCCAGTGAATTTTAAAAGTCCAAAAGACTTAAGATTATAATAACGACTAAAGATCAAAGTTTATAGTCTCGACCATAGACTAGTTTATAGTCGAGACCATAGACTAGTTTATAGTCGAGACCATAGACTAGTTTATAGTCGAGACCATAGACTAGTTTATAGTCGAGACCATAGACTAGTTTATAGTCGAGACCATAGACTAGTTTATAGTCGAGACACAGACTAGTTTATAGTCGAGACTATAGACTAGTTTATAGTCGAGACCATAGACTAGTTTATAGTCGAGACCATAGACTAGTTTATAGTCGAGACCATAGACTAGTTTATAGTCGAGACCATAGACTAGTTTATAGTCGAGACCATAGACTAGTTTATAGTCGAGACCATAGACTAGTTTATAGTCGAGACCATAGACTAGTTTAGTTTATAGTCGAGACCATAGACTAGTTTATAGTCGAGACCATAGACTAGTTTATAGTCGAGACCATAGACTAGTTTATAGTCGAGACCATAGACTAGTTTATAGTCGAGACCATAGACTAGTTTATAGTCGAGACCATAGACTAGTTTATAGTCGAGACCATAGACTAGTTTATAGTCGAGACCATAGACTAGTTTATAGTCTAGTCTTTTCACTAGAATGTTGGAAAATGTTTATTGGTTTTTGTTATCCCTTCGAACTATACATAAGACTTAACAAGTTATTCTATAGCATATTTTTAGGTACATGTTGTATAATAAAATACATATTCATATCAGAAAATGTACACTAGATCCATAAAAAATACACACAAAATATGGTCATAAAAAGAAAATAGCACACAGAAATTTATAAATATTTCAAAACACAGAAAAAAGTATTTGCTCTTCGTTTTATATAACAACAAAAAAAGATATGAAATTACAACAAACATAAAGAGAAAGAATAAAGGAAAAAACATATATAAAGGCTCTTAATATTATTTTTGTTTTTCTAAAGCATACCTTTCGGGGTTCTTATTCATTTTAACAAGCAAAAACTGGCAAAGTGAAAAAAAACTACAAAAATAGAACAACAACAACAACAAAAAAGAAGGAATTTTATTAATCGCATTCACTTATGTTTTTTAAATATTAATAAGAAGGAAAAAGAGGAAATTCTGTGAAGTTTTGCTTTTTGTGTTACAAATTAAAATGTATTTTGTGGCGAAGCAGAACTAGAGAATTCCTGTGGCTTTAGATTTAGTTGTTTTGGTTCCGTGTCATATTACTCAGGGGTTTATTATCTTCACAATTTCCGTTTTTTTCATTATGTTGACAAATTTTGTCACTTGTTTTCTGGCTGTGAGCTTTCTATTTCCGTTTCGTGTCAGTGTTTCGTTAATAATACTTTATCTCTGCTTCTTTTCTCAATGAGGTTTTTATTTCAAAATATTATTTTTAAGTGTATTTGTTAGTTGATTATTGTTTGTCATACTTGTGTAAGAGTGTATGTGTGTTTAAAATTATATTGTTAAGGGGTATAATTTTCTAATGATATCATGTTCAAATAGGTGATGTGTTTTTTCACTCATTAGAATGGACAAAATTTAGGGGTGACCTTAAAAAAGAAAGAGGGACTAATTTTAGTCTTTACCATAGACTTGTTTTTAACCTAGATTATAGTCCAGTTTATAGTTTATAGTCTAGACTAGAGACTAGTTTATAGTCTAGACTAGTGACTAGTTTATAGTCTAGACTAGTGACTAGTTTATAGTCTAGACTAGAGACTAGTTTATAGTCTAGACTAGAGACTAGTTTATAGTCTAGACTAGAGACTAGTTTATAGTCTAGACTAGAGACTAGTTTATAGTCTAGACTAGAGACTAGTTTATAGTCTAGACAAGAGACTAGTTTATAGTCTAGACTAGAGACTAGTTTATAGTCTAGACTAGAGACTAGTTTATAGTCTAGACTAGAGACTAGTTTATAGTCTAGACTAGAGACTAGTTTATAGTCTAGACTAGAGACTAGTTTATAGTCTAGACTAGAGACTAGTTTATAGTCTAGACTAGAGACTAGTTTATAGTCTAGACTAGAGACTAGTTTATAGTCTAGACTAGAGACTAGTTTATAGTCTAGACTAGAGACTAGTTTATAGTCTAGACTAGAGACTAGTTTATAGTCTAGACTAGAGACTAGCTTATAGTCTAGACTAGAGACTAGTTTATAGTCTAGACTAGAGACTAGTTTATAGTCTAGACTAGAGACTAGCTTATAGTCTAGACTAGAGACTAGTTTATAGTCTAGACTAGAGACTAGTTTATAGTCTAGACTAGAGACTAGCTTATAGTCTAGACTAGAGACTAGTTTATAGTCTAGACTAGAGACTAGTTTATAGTCTAGACTAGAGACTAGTTTATAGTCTAGACTAGAGACTAGTTGAGAGTCTAAGCCATAGACTAGTTTAGAGTCAGTTTGTAGTTGAGACCGTAGTTTATAGTTAACATTTTATTATATTTATATTCTTTACATCATGTAAAGAGTGTAAATTTTTCTTCTAATTTACATTTGTTTATTTTCTACATAATGTAAATAATTCATTTTCTCAAGTTTGATTAAAAATAGTTACTTTTACATTTTATTTACATGAATTGTTTACAATTTTTTTACCAAATTATTATCTGTGGTAAACAATTGAAAACGTTAAATATTTTTTCATGTTAAGGGACACCCTAAAAATTTGTTTATTTATTGGCTGCTTCTCTACCCCTTTATCTCCTATCCCCTCTATAGATTTTTCGATTTTATTTACTCACAAAAAAATTTTTAAAATACACGTACATTTGTTTACGTTTTCATGAACATCGTGGACATCATTTGAACGCCAGAGTAAAGTAAAGTAAAGTTTATATTTCATAAAAAAATATCAATTAGTTTCGTTTTGCACCATTAAAACTAATCATTGAATCATTGTATAATTTACTCTATATATTATCACACACCCACACACACGTACACATACACATTTATATATATACTTTACATGAAGGTGTAATTTTGTTTTTATAATTTTTACTCAAAATATCTATATATTTTTCATTTTATCAGATTTCCTAAATTATAGCGAAATTCTAATGAATTTGTAAAGTTGTGTGTAGAAAATGGAGTTGTTTACTTTTAGTAAAAAAAATAGAAAAAAAGTTCGAAAACAAAATTAAAAATTTATAAATGTAATTTTTATTATACGTACATACAACAGCTGTCCCTGAACATGTAACAAGGTTAAATGTAAACAATAACAACAACAACAAATTGTCGAAAAAAAAGAGAAAATAATTCATTGAAGTACTTCGTAAATGAAATAATTGTTGCAAAAATAATAATAATTATAAAATTTAGTTGCCACAAATTACATAATTAAAATGGACAAAAGTTTACCTCAGGTAAATAACAACAAGTTCAAATTGTAAACAATGTAAACAATAACATTTTAATGATAATTACAGGGTTTGTAAGGATTAAAATTATAAAAATATAAAAAAATTGAAAGATTTTTAAATTATTATGATTGATTACATGAATTTTACATGAGGTAAACAATTAAATTTTTAATTACCAAAAATAGAATTGAAAGAACTGAACTACGACTTAACTATTACTGAAGTGGAACGAAACTAGAAGGGATTCAATTATAAAGTATTTCAGTAATCTTTTCATTTTATTATTATTTTTTTCAATTAAACGTTTTTAGTTTTTAAATGGTGGCGTATGATTGATATTAATTAAAAGTTACTTTAAGAATTTATTTATTTTAAAGCTTAAATGCAAACAGATTTTAGTGAAATTTGCTAAATCTTAAAGAAAACTAAATGGTGGCATTTTTAATGAAGAAGTGTCAATATTCTGTGTACTAAATAGAACAATTTTAATTTAGATATTTTGGATGAAAGTGTGGCATATTTTTAGGAGTTTCTTTACTATTTTCTCTAAGAATTTGACTAATTTTTGTTTTTAACTATTTCTTTTCTAATTCCAGCAAAAAAAATCTAAAGTTTAAAATTGTTTAAAATAAACGTTAACAAATAATTTGACTTTTAATATTATTTTTTTATATAACCAAACTAAGAAATAGTTTTTAATTATAACTTAATATGAAATTTTAAATGAGTCATATTTTTCTGAATTAAAAAACGGAAAAACTCAAAGGAAATAACCTACAAATATTTAGGGGAAATCAAAACGCTTCTTTCTAGGATTAAAATTATAAATAAAATAATTTAACTTAAAAAAAATTAAGTCTTCTTTATAAAAATATAAAAATTTTTAAATTAAAAATCTAAAAAAAGGAAGAAAAAATAAAAAAATAATTTAAATTTGTAAAAATATTATGGATAATTTAGTAACAACTGAAACCAAAGAATCAAATGTAACAACAACAAAAACAAAAACAAAAGATTTAACAAAAATAATAAATAAACCAAAACGTTATAAATTACAAAGATCGACGGAAAATTTCGATGATCATTGTGAACATTTATTGTCGAGTAAACGAACCGATTTAACTGATCACAGTCATAGCGTAATGGGTGGAGGTTTTGCTACACCACCGCACACTTATTGTAAACAATTTATGCAAAACGCTGTGCCCACCAGCGCAGCGTTATTAACGAATTTGAGCAACGAAACATTAAAGACCAATAGCAACAGCAACAGCAACAGCACCATCACCAATACCACCACTTCCTCTACTACTCTGAAACATATACAATCTGCCATAGATTTACCAATGCATGAGAAACTTTTGGAAAATGATGGGTGTGAAAAGAGCACCACCTCAAGCCCCAAAGATAAGACTGAGAAATTGAAAACAAAGACACATAAAGAATCAAAATTTGCCGAAAAATTGAGACGTAGCTTTCGTCGAGCTGAGCACAAGTCTTTGGAAATCAAAAGGCAGGATAAAAAGGATACGGGTGATTTGACAGCAGCCCAGGAAAGGAGCAGCAGCTTAAGACCTTTGCAGCAACAATTGCAAAATTCAGCCTCCATATTTTCTCTAACCAATTTGCCCGGTTTGGGGGGCCATATAAATCCCGCCTTATTATTGGATAGTCCAGACGAAAGTACTCCGCCCGAGTTTGCCTATAGACACCTGAGTAGTGTGGCCACTACAAACTCCAGCACTTCTTTGGAAAGTAATTTTTGTGAAAGTCCCACGACTAGCATTAGTTACTGGGCGTGGCATATGAATAATAACAATATGGGTGGGGAATTAAGTACCTCAGCCGCTAATAATTCAAATAATACCAAACAAACTAATCAAAATCGTGGAAATGCCAGCACTGACAACCGCAAACGTTTGGAGCAGCAGAGTAGCAGTAAAAGTGATTATGAACAACCGGCCGTGACTACAGCTAGCCGCAGTTGTAGCACGGCTAGTGAGAGTAGTACAGCGGCCAAATTAACTCGTTTACAAAATTTCCTCTTCAAGTCCAGCAATGAAAGCTCGCGAAGTATTCAAGGGCATTCTAATGAAGGTTTTACTGCCTCCTCTTTTAATTCCTCTTCCGGTGAATGGGAAAATTTATGTAATTTCCCCTCCACCTCCAACAATCCTCCAGCTAGTGAAGATATCTCCCAGCTGAGCATTGATACTGAGCCTCTTCCTTCTAGCTCCTCTGCGCCGCCCGTAACCAGTGAAAATAATGGTTCCATGAGAAATTATTATCAATACACATTAGCTTCGCCCAATAATCCTTTTTTACCCGAAATCACCGCACGCACATATCACAGTACCTATGAGGAAGAGGAAGAAGATCGAGAACTTGAGGATGAATTAGATTCAAATGTTACTTCAGTTAAATATAGAATAGGTTGTCATTCAGCCCAGCTGCCAACACCTATTTACAGTCGTACTGGTTCCCAGGAATCTACGCACAGTGACTATGGTGGTGGCCATAACTTGGAACCTCAATCGTGGGGTTCTTCAGCAAACTTTACCACACCTGGCAAACATAAAAGAAAATTATTTTCTCTCAGTACACCCACTAAATTAAATTTCCCTCAAAGTACATCACATCATTATCACCCAGCACCCGCTAAATCCACAGATGCCCCCGGCTCTAATTCAAGTGCTTCCTTTGCATCAACACAACATAAAAATGTAACTAAAACTTCTTCCTGTAATTTAGTACGTAGTCTTAATCCTTTTCTACCCTCCACCACTGTTACGTCTTCTTCCCCGCCTCAACGTACCGCCTCCTCAACGAGTTTAAATAAACGCACGGGACCATTAAAGCAACAGGCTGTCACATCACCCATTGCGGTTAATACAACGAATCCCTTAAAGGATCTTAATGCTAGAAGAGAGGAATTTTTAAGGGCCACCATGCAAATATGTCTGGTGGTCTCACCACCCTCCTCCAGATTACAGGTAAATTTTTCAATGGAATTTTTTTAAAATATTTGTGAGAAAATTTTGAGTTTTTTTATTTTAATAAACATTTTAATTTTTTTAAAACTTAATTTTTGGTTTTATTTTTAATTTTTTTGAATTTTAAAATTTTTCATTTTGAAAATTGAATAAAACTCCTGGCGGGTTAAGAGTTTTGAATTTCTTATGAAATTTTAATTAAAGTTTTACTTTGAAACATTTTAAAACGTTTAGAAAATATCATATTGATTGATTTCCTTTTATAAAAATTTAAAAATTTTCGCCTAAAAATAGATTTATAATTAATATTAAGTATTCGCATTGGGGAGCGTATGATTAATATTAATTATGTGTACGTTCATATTTCCATCAATTTAATAATCTAAATATTATTGCATTTTAACAAACGATATCTCTTTCTCTTCGTAAAATTGTTAGGAATTAGAAAAAATTAGTGTTTCTAATAAAGTGCTAGAAAAATGCTATAAATTAGAACTTGAACTTGAATTTGAGTTAAATATAACTAGAATAGACTGAAGTAGAATATAAACTACTGAACTAGAATCTGAATTAATAATGAAATAGAACCAAAATAAAATAAAATAAAACGCAAACTTACATTTGAACTGGAACTGAGGTAAAAACTGAATTAGAACTGAGCTAGAAACCGTACTAAAATCTGTACTAGAATCAGAATAAGAACCTGAACTAGAAGCGGAATTGGAATCTGAACTTAAAAATGAACTAGAACTGAAATAGAATTGAACTAGAACTGAAATAGAACTAGAACTGAACTTGAATTGATGTACAAGGGCAATTGAACTGAACTGAGTGAAGAAGAACTGAACTAAAATATGAACTTCAAGCCCAACTGGAAACTGATCTAAAATTTAATTGGAACTAAATAAATAAAAATTTATTTATAAATAATTAATGTAAACCTGACATAGAACTAAACAAGAACTGAATTAGAACTGAACTAAAACTGAACCAGAGCTTAACCAGAACCAGAACTGAACCAAAACTGAACCAGGGCTGAACTAGAACTGAAGTAGAAGTGAACTAGAACTGAACTAAAACCCATCTAGAACTAAACTGGAATCTGAACTACGATCATAACTAGAACTAAAGTAGAAATTGGACTTTATAAAGACTTAGACTTAAATTGTACTGCATACAGATCTTTGATAAATGCTGTAATTGTGACAATTTAAATGACTTAAACTTAAATTGGTCTTCGAAAAAATCTTCATATAAATCCGAAAATTTACTATAAAAAACCTAAGATTAAAGCAAAAAATTTTACTACATAAAGACTTCCGTTTAAACTTAAAACTGAACTTTTTTCTATACAAAATTTCCTTACATACATTTGCACAATTAAAGTTATTTCTTAACCAACAACAGGCGGACAGAAGGACAAACAAGGGGACATGGATACATCCAATCAAAATTTGATAGAATTCAATAATATATTTGCCTTTTGAAGATTTTTTATATCTCTTAAAACATTTTTTTAAATTGAAAAAACATTAATTTATAAAAATAAGATTTAAAAATTTCTTATAACTGACGTATGATTAATATTAATTAATGGGAATTTTTAAAAAATTTAAAATTTTTATAGCAAAATATTAAGCAATTTTAATAAAATTTCGAGCACAACTAGAGAACATAAAAAGCCACAGATTTATATAAAAATATTCTAACTTTTTTGCATTTTTATGAAATATTTACTTGATGAAAAATTAGTTTTAATTAAATGAAAATATAAATTTTCAATATTTAAGTGATTTTATTTGATTTTTAAAATATTTTTTTATAATTTTTCTTTTCCACAGAAATAAAAATATTTAAATTTATATTTTCTTTCAATTGCAATTAACATTTTAATACCCTCCACCAATACAAGTGGTGAAGAAGGTATATTAAGTTTGTTATTGCGTATATAATGCTAAGAACGAATAATGTCAGACCTTATGATGCATATATACATATATACATATTAACATATATTCATATATACATATATACATTTATATAATCTTGCATCAAATCAATCTAGTAATCGATTTAGCTATGTCCGTCTGTCTTTCCGTTTATCTGTTGTTGGCACGCTCACATCCCCAATAATTGATCGAGCTCAATGAAATTTGACCTGATCATGTTTATAGTCCTGAGAAGTTTCTCATCTTAAATCAGAAAAATCGGTTCAGTATTTGAAAAGAACTAGATCGATATTTGAGGCAACCTCAACATTACAGTGAAGAATTTTCGTAAAACTCTTTCAATTAGAAATCGACAAGTTAAAATAAGATTTTGGCATAAATATAAAACTGTATGTACTGCATTATCATTCCAAACATTTTCAAAATCGGTTCAGTAGAAGGGAAAAATTATAGACAAAAATATAACAATTTTTATGACTCATTAAGTGTTGCTGTGTTGTTTTTAAGAAAAACCATTATATGTCACATACGTTTGTGAGTGTATGTGTGCGTATGCATCTACGTAACATAACGCATTTGTGGTGTAGGGTATTGCAGATTCGGCATAGCCGAATATAGCATTCTTATTTGTTTTCAATTAGCACTAAAATAAATTGTTATTTATGATGCAAAATTTTTTTTCTTTATTTTTCCACAAATTAAATTTTCATAAAATCTGTAAGATTTCTGATATTGAATTTTATAACTACAAACTGACAGCAATTGGAATCCTTTTTTGCATAACAAATTTTTCAAATATTTACTAAAATAGTTTTAAACTTGTGTGTGTCTGTGTCAGTGTATGTGAGTAAAATCATCTGATGTAAATGGACATACCAATGAATACGAAGAATACAAATAATATACAAACTTTACATCTACGATTACAAGAAACTTACATGTAAATTTGTGTGTAATTTTTTCTTTCTGAAATAAGTAAGTCCAAGTGTAAGAGAGATGATGTATTGAATTATCAAATACTTGACTTAACAAAATCAATACAAAAAAAAAAGTGAAAATTCTATGTTCAGCCATGTCGAATCTCCAATACCCTCCACTATAAATGGGTGTGAAGTAAATATATTATGATTTGTTCATACCCACACAAACGTAGACAGAAACACTTAATGAGTCAAATAGTTAGTGATATTTTTCACTATAACTTTTTTGTCTACTGAACCGATTTCGATCATTATTGGAATGATAATGAAGTACATATAACCTTTTTCGATAGATAATTGACAAGTTCTTCACTGGAATTTAGAGATTTCCCCAGATATCTTTTAATGCACTGAACCGATTCTCAGGACTATAACAAATACCCAGGCAAAATATCAGGCCAACAACAGAAAGACAATCAAACGGACATAGTTAAATCAACTCAGATTTTGTTTTAATGCAGAATATATTATATAGTCTGAGATAATTCCTTCCTAACGTTACAAGCGAAATAACAAAGTTAATAAACCCTCTTCACCACTTGTTGTTGGTGGAGGGTAAAAAAAAGAAATTTTATTTAAGTTTATTTTATTTAGAATAAGTTTAATGCATTTATTTTCATATATAGAGAGAAATAGTACACTAAAGATAAGACAGTCTCTTGTCCTGTAGAAAAGAAATATAAGAGATGAATGTCCTTATTGAATGGTTGTCATGATAAGTACAAAATAAATTGTGTGTAAGATTTAAGGATAAAAAATAAATAAAATAAATAACGAAAATAGATTTACATATTGTAACAGAATTGAATAATTTACATGAATTGAAAATTTCATTTATGTATGTTAATGTAATTGAATTGCTAAAAATTTGTGATAAAGAATTTAATTTGAGAAATATTTAAAAAAGGACTTAAAGGACATTTTTTTTAAAGAAACAATTTTTCTTTAAATTCTTTGAAAATGTAAAATGTAATCAAATTTAATGATTCTTTTTGAACACAAAATAAGAGTTTCTTTAAAAAAATCTCAAAATTTTTAATTAGAAATCATAATATATTTTTGTCAAGGAAGACGTATGATTAATATTAATTTTTCCATTCGCAAAAATATTCTATATTTTTGTTAACAACAATATATACTTTAACAATCATTCAATAATAAACATATTGAGTTTTAAATACCCAAAAAAAACTTCACCAAAATATTGATAAATGTGGGCGTGGCATACTGTCAAATTTAAATTTAATTTTTGTTTTTCATTCAAATATTTAAACAAAAAATAATATTTATTTCCTTGAAATTAAGATTTCATTAAAAATCTAAAATTTTTTAATAGAATTCGTGATTATCTGAGAAAATGTAATTTTATCAAGGGTGACGTATGATTGATATTAATTCATGCACATTTTTTTTATCCCCAAAATAATCCATGATTTTGTTACTACCGATTTTCACTCTGGAAGTCAGTTTATAGTAAATATATTGAATTTAAAGTACCCAAGAAACTACCCCGAAATCTTGATAAATATGGGAGTGGAAGTTATCAAAGTCGCATGTCTTTAAATATTTTATATGTTTTTTCGTTTTGACCACAAACTATCTCTATTGAAACGCTATTAAAGATAATTGCCCCATATTTTCTTATGAAATGGAAGTAACCTTTATCTTTTCAAAATGGCACTTTATATCTCTATAACCACTGCACCCTCACCGTTACTTAATTGTCCCTCAAGTATTGTATTTTTCTCAAATTTGAAATTTTTGTGGCATAAATTTTTTAAAGCCCTTTTGGCTTTGAGAAATTTTGATATCAAACAAAAGTTATAAGTGTAAACTATTCATCCATACAAATTTAAGTCCCCTTTGGACCTTTTTGCAGTACACTTTTTTTGATTTTAGTGAAAGTGATTTTAAAGGATTTTAATCAAAAATGTAACAATTTGTTCATCATATGAAAAATGGAAGTGAAATTTGTCACATAAAGTTCGTTCAGCAGAAAGACGAAGCCTTTTGAAAGGTATGACAATCGTCACTTTCTCGCGAAACTAAGCTTTTAAGTCGTTAATTTAATTTAAGTCATTTAATTTATATAAATATAAAATTTTTACATTTTTTGTTTAAATCGTGTTCAAATTGAAAGACATTAAGTCCATTATTGTCTATAGCTTTCGCATAAGATCCTCTTCCAAAAATTACTTAAAATGACATAAATTTTAAAATTATTTCAATCAAAAAATAATATCAATTGTGCATTGAATTAATAAAACCTGAAATATGTATTCCAAAACTTTCTAGATTCGGCTGATTATGTCCCATATATCCCAAATAAGGGCCCGGTCAATAAATGACTTAAAAATAGTTCTCAAATGAAAAGTACTTTAATGGTAACATTTTGAAGAATAAAGTTGTTTATAAAAAAAATCACATAGAACCAAGTTTTACGATGATTGATGATTCACTATTTCTCATAGTTGATTTATAAAAATATCATATGGTGAAGGCTACTAAATAGATCGGTTATGAAGAATAAGAACTGATTTCCGTACTCAGTTTTATTTTAAAAAATTAAAAAGTTAAATTTTAGGCTAAAATTTCAGAAAAACTTCTGAATTGATTTTAACGAAATATAACTCCTATAAAGGTTCAAAAAGATATCTGTCCTAAAAAATAATAATTTTTAAAATATTTCTATTCGTTATACAGTTAAAGAATTTTTCAAAGAGTTATAAAAATTTTTTATTCGAGGCGTATGATTGATATTAATTCAGAAGAAATTTGAATTGAAATTATTTTCTTTAATTGATAATGAACTAAAGTTTTTGAAGTTGGAATAAATTATAGGAAATATTTCAATTTCATGATTTCGTAGGTTTGAAATTTTAAGAATTTTGCTTAAGAAATTAATTTTTTTTTAATTTTTCTTAATTTTTTTAATTTCAGACAACATTTTTTTAGTTTTTAATTATTATGTTTAATGTAATGATTATCATTAAGACGCATTTTAAGATACCATTCAAATTTTGCTAATTTTATTTATAAAAATCATAAATATTGAAAAATAAATATTTTTGTAAAGGGTGACGTATGATTGATATTAATTCAGAGTAATTTTGAATTTTTATTATTTTCTTTAGTTTATATGGAATCAACTATTTTAGAAATTTGGCAAAATTATAGAAAATATTTAAATTTTTTTATTTTGAAACCATTTTTAAACGAGTCTCCTGCAGAATGAATAAATATGAAAATTTTATTTGGAAAATTAAATTTTCGAATTTCACTTGTATTTTATTGCTGCATTTCAAAATTTTATTAAACAAAAGGAATTTCCTTTTTCGCAAATATTAAGATAACAATTACAATTATTGAAATCTTTTAATAAAAATCATAAATTTTTTAGAAATATATATTTTAAGAAGGTGACGTATGATTGATATTAATTCGGAATAAATTTGAATTTTAGTCTTTTTGCTTAGTTTATTATAGAATTTTATGAAATTGGGCTAAGTTATAGAAAACACTTTTAATTCTTGATTTTTAAATGATTTACAATAAAATATTATAATTTTAATAACAAAAATTTTTTTCTTCAAAAAAAAAAAAAAAAAAAAAAAAAAAAAAAATTAAATAAATAGAATAATTCTTTAGATCAGTTAATTTAATAAATCATTGAAAATTTTTGCAATTCTGTAATAAAAAACATAAAATTTTTTAATTATTTACTTTTATGAGGGGGTGACGTATGATTGATATTAATTTAGAGTAAATTTAAATTTTCTTTAATTTCTTTAGGTTATGAGAGAACAATTTTAATGAAATTTCTAGTTAAACTCTTTTCTTTTCAGTAAATTTGTTGTTAAAACACCTGTTTTCGAATTAAGTAAATGAATTTTAATTAGTTTTGAAGTAAAGAATTTTTATTTTGCAAAAAAAAGAAATTCATTTTTCCATATTTTAAATAGTAAAAAGACATTTAAAATGTCTTTTAGCAATATTAATTAAATTTGTACAAATACTTAAATAAATAAACTTAAAAATAATTTTAAAAATATATAAAAATAAAATTATTATTTATACAGCAGGCTTTTAGTAATAAATGTCTTCAAATCAATCTTTAAACTACAAAAACTCCTTTTTCAAATCATATTTTTATGACTGAAAATTTAAAAAATTATAGATGACGTATGATTAATATTAATCTAAAGATATTCTTATATGTGACGTATGATTAATATTAATTTTAAAATTTCATACTACTTCAACTAAAACTTCTCGCTCAAGCCTTATTTTCATGGACCTGTTCGACAAATTCAACTCTTTTTAATTTTATAGTTAAGATTGTGAGGTTGCTTCAAATATCCGTATATAATTACTTTTCATTTGCCCTGGATTTGTTGATCTAACATAGCATTATGAGGAGGTTCAAAGTTTAGATTAAGTATGCAATTAAGAGTATACCAAAATCCAATGGAAGAACAGAAGGACAAAGCTGTGCTAGTCCACAAAAACTCAGGATCCTTATCCCCAGTCAAAAATTTCTAACCTTTAAACGGATATTTTCATAATTATTTTTTTAGTGGACAGATAACATTTAGGACTTCCGTAAGAATTTTATGCGGCTAAAATTAGTTTAGAAGATTTTCAGACATTTGAGGCTCAAGTTTAAAATTTTTAAAAAGCAGACAGACGTTTAGAGGTAATTCGACTCAGATTTTGATTTGATGCAAGAATATTGTACACGAGCGTTACATAAGCTAAGAAATTATCACCACTTATGGTAGTGGACTGTGATTTTTCATGTATAAATATTATTATTTATTATTTTTTATGTATTTATGTTATGTATAAATATTATTTATTTATTTATTTATTTATTTATTTATTTATTTATTTTTGTATTATTTAAGAGATTTTAATTTTTGTATTATGAGGCGTATGATTGATAATAATTATTGTTATGATTTTTTTAAATTAATAATTAAATATAGAAAATTTTTATACATTGAAATGACATTCGGTGAATTGAAAGCCAACATTTTAAAGTTTTTGTTACATAAACAAATTTATAAAAATTTTTAATAATAATTTTTTATTACAAAATTTTATTTTTTTTTTTTTATTTTAAATTTAAAATTTATTTATTTTTTTCTTAATTTTATAATTATGTGATTTTTGTTAACAAATATTTAATATTTATTGCTTTTTATTAATATTTTTCGAATTCATTAATTTTTCATTTTTGTCAAGGGTGACGTATGATTGATATAAATTATTATTATATTTTCTAAATTAATTTTAAACAATAGAAATTATTAGCGTTTTTTCAATAAAATTTCGTGAATAGAAAGTCAATATTTCAAAGTTTAATATTTTATTTATATGAAAATAAAATGTCCTTGATTTATACAAATTTTTAAGTACTAAAAATTTTAATTATTTAAATCTTAAAAAATGTTTATTTAATTTAATTTCATATTATTCTTAATAACAATTTAAAATAATGAATTTAATATTTTCTCACATTTATTTCCTTTAATTTCCTTTTATATTTTTATACCCTACACCACCACAAATTGTGAAGAGGGTATATTAAATTGATCATTCCGTGTGTAACGCTAGGAGGAAATCATCTCAGACCCTACAATCTGAGTCGATTTAGCCATGTCCTTCCCCCTATCTGTCTGTCTGTCCATCTGTCTGTTGTTGGCATGCTTACATCCAAAAAAATTGACAGAGCTTAATGAAATTTGGCTTCAGTATTCATTAGTCCTCAGAAGTTTAAAATTTTAATTTTTTTTTTAATAGCTAAATCGGTTTAATAGATTAAAATATGAAGACCGATATCTTAGGCAACCTCTTACTTCAAGTAGAAGCTTTCGAAAAATTGTCTATTATTAATCGGTAATTTATAGTGAAATTTGGCCATAACTTTAAGCTTCATGTTCCCCACAACTGTTCTAAAAATCGTCAACATCGGTTCAGTAAAAAGAAAAAGTTATAGCCAAAAAAATACTAATTTTATACTTTACGTTCGTGAATCTATGTGTGAGTGTTTATGTACGAAACATTACGTATTTACTTCACACAATTTCGTGTTGGAGGGTATTGAATATTCGACATTGCCGAATATTGCATTCTTACTTGTTTCAAATTTATTTCAAATTCATTTTCATTTATTCATTAAATTTTTTATTGAATTTATTTTCCATAATTTTCATTATAATTTCCTTTATTGATATGATTATTTTTTATATTACGATTATAACGTTTAATTCTTTATCATTTATAGGATTTAAATGGAAATTTATTTATTCAGATTTCTTTTTTTCATATTTTTCATATTAACAAATTAATAATATTAATCATACGCTTCAGTGGATTATAATATAAATATAAAAGACTACAATTAAATTTGGTTATAGAAAAACTAAGAAATAATAAATTAAATAATAAAAGACTTAATTGGAATATTAAGAAGTTAATAAGACTTGGGAAGAAATAGCAATTAAAGGGAACAAATAAAAGAGATGAAATTATAGAAATGAATAGGAAATAATATATGATGAATAGGGAATAATATATGGAGAAATAATATTAATAAAAAAGTTTAAATTTGTATAAAAAATACAATTGACTAATAAAGTTATTTGCATTTAAAATTTTTTCCAAAGGGTGGCGTATGATTGATATTAATTCTTATTAAACCTGAATGTTAAATTTGTATACCACAAGTGGTCATTCCGTGTGTAACGCTAAGAAGGAATAATTTCAGACCCAATAATGCATATATAATCTTTCATCAAATCAAACTCTGAATCGATTTTGCTATGTCCGTCTGTCTGCCTGACTGTCTGTTCTTGTCGCCCCACATCCACAAAAATTGACAGAGCTCAATGAAATTTGGCCTGAGTATTTGTTTTAGTCCTGAAATGTTTCCTATTTAAAACCAGCAAAATCGATTCAGTATGTTAATATATATATACCGATGTCTGAGGCAACCTTTGTGTTCAAGTGAAGAACTTTCGTTAAATTTTGAATTAAAACTGAATAAATTAGAATGAAAGTTCGTCATAATATTAAGTTATATGTACTTCATTATCATTCCAAAAATGATCAAAATCGGTTCAGTAGAAAGATAAGTTATAGCTAAAAGTATAACTCATTAAGTCTTCCTTAGTTGTATATTTTAAAAATACGTATACATTATACGTTTGTATGAGTGTGCATGTATGAGTGTGTAGGTATAAAACATAATGTATTTACTTTACACCAATTTGTGGTGAAATGTTCTAATTTGTTAAAATTATTTTTTTCAAATTTCATAAATTCTTTTTATATAATTTTTTTTTTTTTCAATTTTCTCTATTTCAAATCACTGTTTTCATTCATTTATTTTCCATATCTTTCATTACGTTTGTCTGCGTTTTATGCAATTTTGATATCTATAAATTTTTGAAATGCATCAAAATGGAAAACACTTCCGTTTAACACCATATTTAACTTTTATTATGATTGAAATTAAAATAAAATATTTTAATTTAAATACAATTTTGCCTGCGGTGATGTATGAATAATAAAACAGGATGAAAGATTTTGATTAAAAAGTGGAGAATTGAAATGAAATGCATAAAATGATAATATAAAAGAAGGAGTGAAATATGGGAAAACGATTGTTAATTTTTTGAGTTTTAAATGAAAATTATAAATTAAAATGCAAATCGGAATATAAACAACTCGAGTGTAGTAATTAATTCAGGTTCTATCTAGAATAAATTCTAGTTTCTGCTACAAACTAAAGTCAGTCTCTTAATACTCTAATACTCTATTATTGTGTTTTCCGATCTAGATTATTGGTAGACTTAAGAATTTAGCGTAATTTTCATACTTTAACATAGTCAAATTTCCTGTTTATTATAGTTTCCGGTCTTTACTAAAATATTGTTGACTGTATATAGGATACACTCTAATTGACTGTATATAGGATACACTCTAATTTCAGGTCTCTAGTTTTAATAGATTTTATTTGATTCGGATCAATATTTGATTTAATTTTCAAGTTTTAACGCAGTTTCCAGTTCTGATACTACTCCAGTTTTATGTATAGACTGTAGTCTAAATTTTTGTGTAGATTTTAGTCTACATTCAACACTAGATTGTAGTCTAGTTTTTGCTGTAGACAATTAATTAGTTCCCATTTTAGGATACAATCTAATCTCCTGTTCTGGCTACAGAATGCTTTATGTTCATGCTCTAAACTGTAATCTACTTTTAAGTTCCAGTAGTAATGCCAACTTTCCAATAACTCTTTTAATAAAAATTCCGGCATTGGTTAAAGTCTAGTTTTTTAGACCTTATTGTTATCAAACAATCAGTTTCTGCCCTTAAATAATGACAAGTATTCGATTTTGATTATAATATAGTTTCCAATTTACACAATATTTTAATTTCCGGTCTGTACCTTATTCAATACTGATTTAGACTAGTTTTCGCTTAAAAGTTATTTCCGGCCTATATAATGCACTTGTTTCCGGTCTAAATTTTAGTATAGTTTTTGGCCAGGATTATGGTTTAGTAATGTTTTACTGTCTATTTACCAGTCTAATTTGTGATGTAGATATTGCTCCTATTTCCAGTGTATATTTTAGCCAAGTTTTTCTGTTTAGCCAACATCCTAGCTTCTATCCTGGTCTATTGTCAATTTTACAATTGCTGTTTCCGGTCAGCATTGTAATCACTGCTAATTATCGGTATAAACCAATTTCCTCTACAGTTAATATTGCCCTTGTTTCCGGTGTAGATTGGTGTCAAGTTTCCCTTTTTTTCTTCTGCCTTTTCAACACTATAATTATAATATTTCCGGTTTAAACTATATTTTAGCTTCCACACTGTACTTTTGTCTAACTTCTGGTCTTAACAGTGGTAAAATTTTCAATTAACTCTGGTTTTAATTTTTTATTTCCGTTCTTAATTATTTTCCGCTGTTCAGTTATTTCCATATTTTAGCCAAGTTACCAGTCAGCATTATAATTAAGACTATGATTTATACTTTAATTTCACTTTTACTACATTTTAGACTTGTTTCCATTCTCGACTAGTTTTTGCTCTCATAGTCGAGAGTAATCTAGTTTCTGCACCTTTCGGTGTGAATTCCAACCAGAATTGTAATTTGTTAGTGTTGTGTTTTACTATCTTTTCACCGCTATAGATACCATTTGCGGTACAAACTACATTCTAGTTTCTACACAAGACTATTGCCTATTTTTTTTTGGTCTAAACTGTGATATAGTTTCCAATTTATGTGTTTATTTTAGCATCAGGTTTATACTTTATTCTAATCTACCTTCCAGCAATCATCTTGGATTACATTCGAATAGACTATTTTCTTAACCATGTAGACTGTATACTTTTTAGCCTAAACTTTAGTTTTTTCGATCTAGTTTATTACCCAGTTTCCAGATTAGATTATAGTCTTGTGTTCTGTTTTGGCTTTAATCAAGCTTCCAGTTTGAACTGTAATCTCATTTGAAGTCTAGTTTGCTTATAATTTAATCATTCTTTTTCGGCTTCTAATACCTTTAAATTCTTTTTAAAAATTTAACAAATAAATTTTATCCAAAAAGTCAGTTTGTTGTCATAATTAAATCTGTTTTTATGAAATCACAGGTGATTTAATAACTAGACAAAAATCTATTTAATCGGATTAAAACAAAAATTTTAAAATGTAATAAAATAAAATTCAATTTATTGCATTTTTCCCCTAAAATAATAAAACAAAAACAAAATCATCCAAATTGCTCTAGGGAGCATATTTGGCAAATATGTGGAAACTGAAAACACACCTCAAACTAAAGTAAATGAAGCGTTAGATTGAAAAAAACATAAAGAAATATAAGAGTTAAATTGGGCTACGCCGCATCTTCAATACCCTTCAACACAAATTCATGTGAAGTAAACACTTTATGTTTCGTACATACATACTCACACACACACTCACAGTCGTATACACTTTATTAAAGATTTTCTTAAATATAACACTGAATCATTTACTGAGTCATGAAATTAGTTATATTTATGGTTTTAACTTTTTTTGCTACTGAACCGATTTTGATAATGGTTGAAGTGATAGTGAAGTACATTTAACTTAACATCATGACGAAATATCATTGTAATTTTTCGATTTATAATTCACAACTTAACGCAAGTTTATCGCCTGATCTTAGAAGTTGCATAAGATATCGGTCTATATCTATGAATATTCAGAACCGATTTTGCTGGTTTTAAAAAGGAAACTTCTTGGGACTATAAAAAATAACTCAGGCTAAATTTGATTGAGCTCTATCAATAATTGTGGATGTGAGCGTGCCAACAACAGACAGGCGTACATTCTAGCATATGGACAGACAGACAGACGGACGGACAGACAGACAGATGGACATTTGATTTGATGCTAGAACATATATACATAAAGGGGTCTTAGATTATTCCTTCTTAACATTACACATGGAATGAAAAATCTATTATACCTCTTCACCAATTGTATTTGTAGAGGATATAAAAAGTTTTTTAATTTCAAGTATTTTTTTATAAGGATGACGTATGATTAATATTAATTCATAAAAATGTATAAATAAAGGTCATATTTTTTAATAAATCTAGAAGAAGAGCTTTCTTTCTTTAATCTATTTTTTTAATAAAAAAATCACTAAATATCATTCGATATATATTATGACTTTGATTTTATATTTTTTGTTTTTTATTGTTATGAAAAAATCTGGTTCAATTTCGTCCTTTTTTTCTGTTGATATTAAATATTTAAAAGTCAATTCTTGTGGATTTTTTTTTTCGTGGTCAATACTCTTTTTTCTATTTTAGTTTTTAGCAAAAATTTGTTATACAAAAGATATTTTTGTAACCCATAAATTGCATTCTATGAGGTTTTTTTCTCTAAACATTATCTAGTTTGAAATTGTTTGAATTTGAGAGCTGGTGTAAGTGAGTGTGTGCGAGTGAGTTCAACGTATTATTTCAGCATGAGTGCATGATATTTTTTTATTTCTCTTGAACAATTTTTTGTATTTTGGTTAAAAAATAGATGACAAACGTTTACAACAGAAATCAAAACCAAACCAACCATACAACGGACATTGTTGTAGACAAAAATATTAAAAACGGAAGCGGAAAATTGAACAGATGTTGAGGTAGAGAAAAAAAAACATAATAATGATGATGGAGAAGGACAAGATAAAATGGAGGAAAATAAAAAAAAGAAATTAAAATTTTATATATTTTATTTAAAGAAACGTTTTCTTTATATAACAAAAAAAAAATCCGGTCACTTTTTGTAAGCTATAACAAGTAAGAACGCTTTATTCGTCCATGCCGAATTTTCAATACCCTCCACGACACTTTTCATAAATAACATGATAATTTGTCGATTTAAAATTGACAATTTTATTAAAGTTTTTCACTTGAACTTAGAGTTTGCCTCAGATATCGGTTTATATCTCTTATTATACTGAACCAATTTTTCTGGTTTCAAATTTTCAGGACTATAACAATAACTCAGGCCAAATTTCATTTCGCTCTGCCAACAACAGACCAAAAATTTTTGAAAAATATTTTTTTTTTTGAAAACTTAACTTCAATTTCCGCACTTTTGACATCAGAATTTTGAGCAGAATTCCTGTCAGGACCATTTTGAGCCTTGTAGCTCTTTTGAAAATGTTTTATATTTCTTTGGCTTATATATTTTAGTATAACTGAACTGATTTTTCTGATTTCAAATAGAAAACTTCTCAGGATTATAACAAATAATCAAGCCAAATTTCATTGAGTTTTACCAACAATAGACAGATTTTAATTATGGGGTCTGAGATGATTTCTTGTTTGTCACACGGAATGACAAAGTAAATAATGCCCCTTTTCACCACTTGTGTGGTGGTGGAGGGTATAAAAATGTTTAAGACAGTTTTTTTTTTAAACATGAAATAAAAATAATACAAATTTAATCATAAAATTTCTGTTTTCTTTTATATTCAGAGATTTTTCAAATAAAAGAATCATTTGATATAATATTCATTTATATCACTGAAATGCAAAAAAAATCTCTCAAAGGAAAACAAGAACAAAAAATATCGGAATTAATTTGATTTTATTTTTTGACCATTCAACCGTCTTTAACACTGAATTTATTAATAATTTTTTATTTATATTTATTTTACAATGTATTTTGGCATTTTTCCTTGGGGCATAATATCTGCACATAAATTATAAAATTTAAACAGTAACTGAAAATTATTTTCACAATTATTCAGTTTGTTAAATGAATTTTTTTCAGAAATTATTTAAAATGTCTTAAATCAATTAAATACATAAAAACTTTGTAAAGTTAACTTTCGACTTTTCAAATTTTTGTTAAAAAATATTTAAAATTACTATTTTAAAAAATTTATTTAAAAACGCATCTCAATATTTAATATCAATCATACGTCATCCATGACAAAAATTTAAATTTCACAAAATATTCACAAAAACTAAAAATAATAAATATTTTTAAACAAAAATCTAATAATATAAAATTAATTAATAAATAAATTGTATAATTAAGTAATATTTTAAATTTGATACAAAAAAACACGAACATTTAAAATTTTTCGATTTTGTGAAAAAAATTTTGTAAATTAAAGAAAATTTTTAAATTTGTTAAAGTAATTAAAACTTTAGTATATTGGCTTCCCATTTGCAAAACCTTGTTGAAAAATCTTTATAATTATTATTTATAAAAAAATTATTTAAAAAATCATCGCAATAATTAATATCAATCATACGCCTTAAAAAAGGCATAAATTAAAACTCTAACAAATAAAATTACAAATTTTTGAATTCTCTTTTACCAAGAATCCAACATCTCTTCACTGGCCTTAGCTCCCGGCTGTTTTGTTCTTGTACCACTCATAAGCTGGTTTTACATATTAAAAAGATGCAAGTTCGGTAAAAATAAGTGAAGTCTTATGAAATTTAGACTGAATTTTAGTTCTAAAATTTTCGTCAACATTCCCTCGAGCATCAGCTACATCAGCTATAATTTTTGACCAGAGAGTTGTGAAAGATCAGCCAGAATATACGTTTCACCAACCATCGTGCAGCAAGATTTTTTTTAGATAACTTGACTTTATTTTTTGTGATTTGTTTTTGGCTTCAAAATTAATTGCAGCGCTCACGTCAGGACCACTTTGAGCCTTGTATGTTTTTAAACCTGCATAAACTAACCGGTCAAAATTTCCAACCGGATGTGTTGGGAACCGTTATGAAAATGCGTTCTTTTTTTGGCTTTAGGAACATCATGTGGACTATTTCTTTTAGCAGTTCAAGTTCTTCCAGCCCTGTTTAATAACATTGGACGTTTGACGGCAGGCCTTTGAATGCTTGGCAAAATTTTTATAGAATGAAGTTGGGTTTTGTTTAAAATATTTAATAATTAATTATTATTTTCTTTTGGTGGTGGAGGGACCCCACCATAAGTGCTGAAAAGGGGATATAAACTTTGTCAAATATAGCATTCTTACTTGTTTTCAATTCAAAGTAAATTTTTAATTCATGTATTGACATTTTTAAAAAGTTTTTTGCTGCTTAAAAACTACTAATATTTTTTATTTACTATTTTTAAAAAATATTAAAAAAAAATTAAAACAATAATTAATATCAATCATACGCCACCATCAGATAAAATATTAAAATCATTCAAAATTAGGGACAAAAATTAATTTTTTAATACTATTTTTAATTGATATGAAACATCATAAATTAAAGTTTTAAATGAAAATATGTCCTTATTGAAAAATATCTTTACGTTCCCAAAATTCTTTCTTAAAATTATTTCAATTTCGTCCTTTACTGTTTTATCTCTTTTTATTATTTTATGATAAAAATATATATAGTTGTTGCTTTTTATAAAAATTATGTGTTTGTACAGTTTCCTTTTCACCTTCCTTTCTCATTTCCCTTTAACTTTTCCCCTTCCTTTGCTTCTTGTTTTATTTTCTTCTCACACTTAAGTGGTCTGATGGTTTTTGTGGTTGTCAAAACGGAAATGCTGGTGGTGAATTTTTGTTATATTTGGGAAAAAAAAACAACTAGTGAATCTCGTTGGAAAAGTAAAATAAGAATGAAAATGGAAAATACCAACGAAACCGAAAGACCAAACAACAAATAAAATTTTATTTTCATAAATAATTAATAACCGACAAATGAGATTTAAATAGAAATTCACACATTTTTGTGGAGAGAAAAAAAACCAAAAGTACGAAACAAAGTACACAATTATATTTAATGCCCGAAAAGAAAACCTCAACCGACATTTAAATACCTGTTAAACTAAAAAATAATAATAATAAAAATAATTAAATTAATATTTCTGTGAATTAAATTTAAACGAAAATTTTTGATTTAAAACATCACAATGATTTTTCACATCCTTTATTGCATGAGATCCTTGTTTGTATTATTTATGATTTCATTTCATTTTCCATTTTATGAATTTTATATGAAAAATCCTTTAAATATGAAAATTTCCATTTCATTTTTTTTTTTTTATTCATAAAATTTTAATGAATTCAGTCATAAATGTGAATAAATAAATATCCAATAATGAAAAGGAAGAGTCGTCCTAGTTTGTAGATTTTTTGTGGAATAAAAGGAAGAAAAGATTTTTAAAATGGAATAATTTAAAAAATCAATTTCAATATTGAAAATTATATAAATATAAATATTTCATAAGAGTTTAATTTATATTTTGTAGTAGAAATTATTTCAATTCAATGAATATTTTCAACTTAAATAGCTTAAAGTCTAGAATCTTTAATAATTAATATTAATCATACGTCACCACCTACCAAAAATATTTTTTCTTGAAAAAAAGTACTAAAAAAGTTAAAAGAAGTAAAGTTAAATAAAATATAGTTTAGTTATATAGTTAAATTAATAGTTTAGACTATGGTTTACTTTATTATCTGAAACATGGATTTGTTTACGTTCTAAACTATATCCAAGTTTATATCCAAGATAAAGTAAGATCTTCAAGACTATAGTTTAGAGATCATACTGTAGTTTAGTTTATAGTCTAAGCTATAATTGATATTATAGTCAAATTCAATTTATAGTCTAGAATACAATTTAATTTATAGTACAGTATATAATTTTATTTATAGCCAAGTCTATAATTTAGTTTTCCCATTTATCTAGCTAATAATATAATATAGATGTTAATAAAGACTATAATTTAATATTTAGACTAAAACTATATAACTATAATTAAGACTAGAATATAAACTTTAATGTGTTTTGGAAATTGTTCTAAACCTGATCAAAAATTAGACTATAATTGGGTACGGCCATAGATTATATTCAAGCGCATAAACTGGAGTTTACACCAGAAACTTAACTACAAGCTTAGAAAACTAAAACTACAAACTACAACGAGAACTAGGAATTTAAAATTAGACTATATATGAGTTCTGAAACTCTTCTGTATTATTATGTACAAGGTAGACTATAATTTGAATAATTGTCTAAACTTTGTGCTCTACAGGAAACTAAAATGTATATTCAAGACTAGAAAATCTATATCGGAAATAAGACTTCAGTCTGGACCATAAAAAATATATATTAAATAGAAAAATGGATACAATCTATCTGGAAACTACTTTAAACTAGTTTTAAATCGAAAACTACACCAGAATTAAAAAAAAAGAAATCTTGACCAGAGGCCAAACTGAAGACCATATTGGTAACTAGATTTAGCAGCAAACTGCATACTAATATTCATTCTAACTCTGCCGAAAAGTAAACTTCAATCGAATATGGTGATAAATCATTAATGTACACCAGATTCTAGACTCTTATCTCTTATAAAAATAATAACGGAAATTATACTTCTAGTTTAGACTGGAAGCTACTCTTTTTTCATTCTAGACTAAAAAATATTACAATTAATGCCAGTAGTTAGGCTAATTAATTAAAAGGAAACTAAGCAATACAACATAACGGAAACAATAATCTTTGGAAATATACTGCATCAGGAGCTGATTTTAACATTGATCAGAAATTTAACTTCTGCCTTCTTTGGAAAGTAAACTGTAACGGAAACTACACTTTAAAATAGAACGGAAACCGGAATTTAGGAAACCAGTCTAGAGCGGAAATATAGTATAGTTTAGGACGGTAAAGAATATTAATGTTGTCAACACCGGAAATTAGAATTTTTATTGAAAAGTAACGAAACATAAAACAAATGTTTAAAGCGGAAACTAAAATTCATTGTAGAAACTACAATGTTTACAATTTTGATCAGAAGTTAGACTATTTCATATACCGGATGTTAGACCTTAGATTAACCGGAAATAAAACTACATAATGTAATAGAAAAAAACTTAAGCGTAGATCGGAAAGTAAAGTTTTAACAGTACAGAAATAGATCACGACCGGAAACTAGACTTTAGATAAAACGGAAACCTTTGTATACCGGAAATATAATATAATAATATGCTACACTAAGTAAAGTACATTTTATACCGAATTAGTCTATATTAAACAACGGAAATAAAACTTCATATAAACCGGAAACAAAGCTATACAATAAAACGAAAATTAAACTTTAGTCTAGACTGGAAATAAAACTTAACTTTAAGCAAGAAAAGGTGTACACCGGAAATGTACTACAGGCTAGAACGGAAACATTGTAAATTGTAAGCAATACTGTTGTCTACACTGGAAATTAGACTTCATTTTAAAAGCAAACAAATTAAATTTGACTTAGGATAAAGTAAAAAACAGATTTGGTTTAAACCGGAAGTTAGAAATAAATTTAATTAGGAAAGAATTTCATGATTCGGAAACAGTACATTAATGATAATTAGAAACAAGTTCATACCGAAAAATAGACTTAAACAAAGGAAACCACAGTTAAGCTTGAAGCTATGTGATATTCTAACCCGGCTTAAGGACTTTAATTTAAATTAAAATCTAAAATTTTGTCAATAACAAAAAAAATTATACAGTATTTTAGACCAAAAACTGCCGGAAACAAGACCAAAGACTCAATTTTTAACTGTTATATCAAATAAAATGTATAACACAATAAAGAGCTTAACAAACTTGACTAAAGTATGCCATAAAACCTATAACATGAACTAGTCTATAGTCTCATCTTTCACTTAAATTGTAGTTTTTCACATAAACTAGACTTAAATTTAAAATAAAATTCCTGTCAATTTCAAGACTTTTTTAATTTTTTTGCAATTTTTCATAGAATTACAATAGATGTTTTCCCCATGATGTATATAATTCCTTAACAATTGCATCAGGTGTATGATTTTTTTACAGTTTTTTTTTAGTCAATTTTGTTCTATGTATCACAATCACCCGTTCCATGAATTCTTTTCAATTTCAGGTGTGTGTTTGATGATGATTTTATGCAGTTGATT
Organism: Cochliomyia hominivorax; assembly: GCA_004302925.2. Lineage (NCBI taxonomy): Eukaryota > Metazoa > Arthropoda > Insecta > Diptera > Calliphoridae > Cochliomyia > Cochliomyia hominivorax. The sequence goes on along the minus strand of PYHX02000413.1, from coordinate 92,892,243 downwards.
CTTTTTTTTTTTTGGATTATTTTTTTCACAATGGAAATCATGCTGCTTTCGTTTTAAATTTCGGAAATATGAATATTTACGGTCAATTTTTTTCTCTGTGTTTTCATAATATTTTGAATTGAGTCATAAACGTGAATAAATATTCACACAATAGGGTTTTGGATTTTTTGTTGTTATTTTTAGAGGAAAAATAAAAAATAGAAAAACAAGAAAATGTGAAAAGTGGAAAATTTTTTAAATAAAAAGGAGAGTATTTCAAATAAATATTGAAGGGATTTTAAAAGTATGTTGAGACAATATTTTCATTTTTCAATATGATTCACCTGGGGCGAAGATGGCGTATGATTAATATTAATTAAATTATAGGTACTGAGACGTATGATTGTTATAAATTTGTGTTAGTTATTGAGGCGTATGATTCATTTTAATCTTTCATTTATACTCCAACGTGTGATTTATTTGAATGTTTGTAAATATTTAAAAAAAATCCCTTTTAGAGTCAATATAGATTTCATTTTATTTCGAAACGTCTGTTACATGTTTACTATTTCTTAAGTTAATCAAACATGAATAACAACATTTTGTTAAATTAAATAAAAATTTTAATGAATGACAAACAAATCTTTAGCAATTGATTTTTAAAACTATTGAAGACTCCAGTGTTTTTTCAATACAGCACTATGGGACAAAGTCGACAATTTAAGCAAAAAATAATTTCTAGTTCTCTTAAAGATTTTTATCAAACATTTTATATAAATTCAGCAAACTACTTTTAATTTAAACATCTTTAAATCGATTTTTATATTATGTAATTATAATTTGTAAGGAAGGGCGAGATAGCCCTGCCAGGAAAGTAGCTATGGGGACTAAAATTGGGGAGTCTATAATATAAAGAAGGTTAAACAAATAAAACATTGTTCTCAAGCTCTAAATCGATTTATTTAATTTTTTGTAAAAATGAAGAAGTTTAACGATTATGAACGACCAGATTGCCTACCCCTGAACAAAACTATGGGGACACAAGGTAGGCAACCTCATTACAAAAGAGATTTTTATAGAATTTCAATAAAAACTTTGTTATTTTCAATTTTTTAATATGTTTAAAGAATTTTGTTCTGAAATTAAGCTGAGGAGTTTACCTGTAAGAAAAAGTAAATAATTCGCCCAGGAGTGAATCTGTGGGGATTCAAAGAAGGTTACCGCGGATGTGGTTTTTTTTAAATTCGAACAGGTGTTTTTTTATTTCTAAAATCTGTCCCATTGTGCTTTACTATTTATCCGTTAATTTTGAAACTAGTGGAGACTAAGTATGTCTGTCTTTAGGATACAGTGGGACAAAATCAAAAAATTATAAAATATTGGAATCATAATTTAGACTAAATATTTTATATAATTTTATCAAAATATAGTTTATAATTCCTTAAAAAGGATTTACATAAAATTTTACAAAAATTAAGCTGAGGAATTTATTATTACAATCTGTAAAGAAGAGTGGAAAAGGCCTGTTAGGGACAATGCTATGGATACTAATATCGGGCTACCTTTGAAATGAAAAAAATATGTCTAATTTCTTAAAGAATTAAAAAGTACTTATAATTTATTATTTTTTAAGATACAATTTTTATAAAGATTGACATAAATGAAGCTGAAGGGTGTTTCTCTTTAATCTGTAAATAACAGTCATACAGAGCACCCAAGAACGTAGTTGTGAAGTCTCAGAGTAGACCACCTCTGAATTAGTATTTTTTCTTAAAAAAAATCATAATTTCTATTTCTCTGAATGAACTCTGATAAGATTTAACACAAAAGAAGCTGAGGCAAAAAGGACATAATAAAGTTGAGGAGTATATCTTTAAAATTAATAAGAAACAGCCACAGAGCCTACCCAGGAATAGAGCAATGGGGACACAAAGTTAACTGCCTCTGATATGAAAAATATATAAATTTAAATTTTTATAAAATTTCTACAAAAAGAGTTCTAATTTCTAATATTATATTGGAATTTGTATTAAAATTTGGAAAAATGAAGCTGTTTAGTTTATTTTTATTTTCTGTAAAGAAGAACCAGATAGCTTTCCCAGGAATGGAGTTATAAAGGCTTAAAATAGGCCATCTCGAATATAAAAAATTATAATTTCTAGTTTTCAAAAAGATTTTCATAAAATTTTAGCAAAAAAAGTCATTTTTTCCAAAAATGATGATAAGGACTGTATCTTTATAATCTGTAAAGAGGAGAAGAAAAGTCCACTTTGTAACAGAGCTATAGGGACTTAAAAAAACTACCTTTAATACAAAAAAATAGTGCTCAAAAATAGTTATAATTTCAACAAAATATCTATAATTTCTAATTTTGTGAATGAATTCACTTAAGATTTTTCAGAAGTAGAGCTGGGCAGTTTGCAAATAACTGACCTATAGGCCGTCCAAAACCAGAGCTATGGCGACTCCAATTTGACTCAACCTGACATGATTTTTTTATATACATTGAAAAGTTTTATTCCTTACTTAATTAACTTTTCTCAGGCCTTTAAAAGTTTTGAACTAATTTTTTTGCTTCTGTCCCATTGTGTCTTTTTTGTTTACCTCAAATAAAGTATGAGTTATTTTTTTTTATTAATCTTATTTTGTTAGTTTAACATGACATTTATAATGCAATTCAATTAAAAAATTGTGTGTGTGTGTGTCTTTGTCTGTTTATTTATATGTATGAGTTTCTCAAATAAATAAAACTTTTGTATTTGTACTTGTAATAATATGTGTAGTTTTGATTTGATAACAAGTTTTTTGTTCTCAAACTTCTTATTGGAAACTTTCTCTTTGTTTCCCTCCGATTTTGGGGTGTGTTAAATATATTTTTTGGGCTTGTCATCATTATCATTTTTAAGCAGAGGCAGCAGCAGCATAATAATATGAAAAAATATATATATAAAGTTTTAACGATGAAAATTAAGAAAATTAGTTTTTGATGGAAATTGTTGAGGATGTTTTGAAAGAAAAGTTATCTGTAGTTATTCAGAATGTGCTGGAGACTTATATTAAAGGCAATAAATTTATAATTATTAAATAATTATTAAATTTTTCTGTAATATATGAAAAAAAACTAGGGCGTATGAGTAATATTAATTAGTTTTAAAAACCTAAACGTATGATTGATATTATTTTCTATGAAAAACCTCAGGCGTATGATTGATATTAATTAATTAATTAAAAATCATATCTTTAAGCCTCCTAATTGCCAAATCCATTTAAATTTTCATCTTCCATTTTAAACAATTTAAATCTTTTTATGTTTTTCTAATCCTTCTTTTTGTGGCCCAAATAGAATTACATTTTAATTATAATTGTAATTTGTTTTATTTCAATTTATTTCCATATTTTATATCTAATTATTTATAAATTTGAAATATTTGTCACATTAATTTATTATTTATTTGCCTAAACGAAGAAAAAAGCTTTCAATTGATTTATGCAATAAAATTGTAAGTGGTTTTTACTACATAACATTATAGATATGTAGTGGTAGACCGCAGTTCATATGTAAATTAAATGTAAATATGAATTTTTTTTAAATATTTAATAGCATATTTCCCAGACAATAAACTATATAAAAAAACTTCTTTAGAAGCCTAATTTGAAACTAAACTATCAATTGACTATAAACTAAACAAGGAAAATTAACTGGACAAAAAACCAGACTATAAGCTGGATTAGGAACTTTAATATAAACTTGACTATGAACTCGGTCATAATACTTATTATAATATGAATTAGACTACAAACCAAGACTTATTTTTAACTCGATTGCGAACTTTTTCAATAGTTCGATTAAAAACTGGAGTACAAATTATATTATGAACAAGACTATAACTTGGCCTTTAAAGTAGTCAAACAACTGGATTATTAACTAATCAATAAACCAGACTATTAAGTTGGGAAAAAACTAGACTATTAATTACATAAATACTATGAAATAGTCAATAATAAATACTATAAAGTAGACTTTAAATTTAATTAGAAAATAAACTTTGAATTAAACCTTTAACTGGACTATGAACTGAATTATATAGACTAGACTAAAAACTAGACTATTATGTAATTAACATACTAATTGACTGTTAACTTAGGCGGTAAACTTAATCACAATTTTGAAAAAAATATTATAATTTCCAATTTTTTTTTTTTATAAAATTAAAAAAAAAAAATTAAAGTTATAAAAAATTTATTTATAAATCTTTGAATGAATTCACATAAAATTCTACAAAAATGAAGCAAAGGGGTGTATCTTCATAATATGTAAATAACAGACTCTTAGCCCATCCACAACCAGGACAGGAAGTAGGCTGCCTCTGATAAGGAAAACATAAAAATTTTAATTTCCTTAACATATTTTTATAACATTTCGACAAAAAGAGTTCTAATTTCTAATTCTCAATTGGGATCAGCATAAAATTAGACATAAATGAAGCTAATAAATTTACTGTTATATTCTGAGGAGCTAAATCATATAGCACACACACAAGTCTAAAATTTATACTAAAAATTAATCGGCGACAATACTCAAGACCATAAATAAAAGCTTACAAACAACAAGCTACACAAACAACTTGAAACCTATGAAATGCTTAACAAATTGGACTATAAACTAGCCCATAAACTAGATAATTATTTAGACTATAAACTAATTTATAAAATATACTATTATTTTGAATAGAAAATCTATATACGGGATTTCAAATTAAGCCCACTTTAAACTACAAACTAGTTCGTAGTCTTCAGTACTTTAGTACATTATACTTTAGTACAAACTGTAATATAGTCTTTTTTCATGAAATAACTACAACTTAATCTATAGTCTTAACTACATTCTTTACTGTAGTCTATATAATTCTATAGTCCTAATTATAAAATAGAACATGTTCTCTAGACTTTAGCCTAAATTAGTTCATTAAATAGTTGATTATTGATTTAGTTATTTAGGTAGATTAGAGTTTAGTCTCTTCAAAATACCCTAACATAGTTTAATCAATGTAATCAATGATCTGGTCTATGTAGAATAGATTATAGTTTATTCTATTGAACAAGCTATAGTTTAGTCTGTTAAACAGACTATAGTTCAGTCTGTAGAACAGACTATATTGTAGTCTGTAGAACAGACTATATTGTAGTCTGTAGAACAGACTATATTGTAGTCTGTAGAACAGACTATATTGTAGTCTGTAGAACAGACTATTTTGTAGTCTGTAGAACAGACTATTTTGTAGTCTGTAGAACAGACTATTTTGTAGTCTGTAGAACAGACTATTTTGTAGTCTGTAGAACAGACTATTTTGTAGTCTGTAGAACAGACTATTTTGTAGTCTGTAGAACAGACTATTTTGTAGTCTGTAGAACAGACTATTTTGTAGTCTGTAGAACAGACTATTTTGTAGTCTGTAGAACAGACTATTTTGTAGTCTGTAGAACAGACTATTTTGTAGTCTGTAGAACAGACTATTTTGTAGTCTGTAGAACAGACTATTTTGTAGTCTGTAGAACAGACTATTTTGTAGTCTGTAGAAAAGACTATATTGTAGTCTGTAGAACAGACTATATTGTAGTCTGTAGAACAGACTATTTTGTAGTCTGTAGAACAGACTATATTGTAGTCTGTAGAATAGACTATATTGTAGTCTGTAGAACAGACTATTTTGTAGTCTGTAGAACAGACTATATTGTAGTCTGTAGAACAGACTATTTTGTAGTCTGTAGAAAAGACTATATTGTAGTCTGTAGAACAGACTATATTGTAGTCTGTAGAACAGACTTTGTTGTAGTCTCTAGAATGGACTATTTTAAGTTAATAACAAATATTAGGTAGTCTAATTTAATTTAATTTATTTTTTTAAATTAATTTTTTGCTTTTCATTTCGTATTGGCATTATATAGTTTTAAACTAATTTATCATATTGTAATGCTTGACAAATGTTTAATTTACTTTTTTTGTATTTTTATAACTATTTTTTTCTACGTGTTTTCTTTTTTCTAAAAATAAAATTTAAATTTTTTATAAAATTTCAATTATTTATTCAATTTCTATGTAAAATGAGTAGACAAATGGTTTTTTAAAAAACCACAATGATATGATTTATAAAGTTTTCAACTATTTACAAATGTGTGTGTGTGTGAGTGTGTGATTTTTTATAGCAAATTATATATTATTTACAAAATGTGTAAATAAAGCAAAAAATGTGAATAAAATAATAAATTACATATAAATAAATTATTTAAAGATAAAATTGAGATTAATACGATAAATATATAAATTATTTAAAAATAATTAAAAAAAATATATTTAAATTAAAAAAAAAAAATATGAAAATATTTAAATATATGTAAAATTTTTTTATATATTTATATTTGTTTCTTTAAGTGTAAATATTTAAAGAGAATTTCTTTTGTTATTTATTTTTTAAGGAATCAAAATAGAGAAACCTCTAAAATTTGTCTAGAGGAAGTCTAGTTTAGGTTGGATTTTAAGCCAACCTAGAAACTTCTTGTATAAGTCTTTGGTATCTATGGAAACGTTAGAATTTGAGGTTTCATATTTTTTAAAGAAAAATTCAGTGAAATTTTATTTAGTGTCAAAAATGTATAAAAAAACTCAAAATTTAGAATTTTTGCTGTTTTTATAAAAAAATTAATTGATATTTAAACTTTAATAAAATTGAAACGAATAAATTTATTTATTTGAAATTTCAATATGATATATATGATTTTTTCGACGAATCAGGGAATTAAAAAAATTCTCATTCATCAAATAAATCATATTTAAAAATGTGACTTTTTTCACGGAAATGATCACCCTTTCATTATAATTAACATCCGGCAGAAAATACTTTATCGCTATCTCTAAAACTATACTAAATTACCTGTTCATGTAAACACATTTTGAATAGAGCTTAAAGGACTATATTTATGTAAAATTTCGTTTTGTATCAATTCATAAATAAATTTTTGGCGAATTTTTAAACAAAACAGTTTTCCTAATATAGTCAACTTTTGTGGGGTTTCCAATTCCACCCCTGACTAGAGTGGGGCCTGAACTGATCTAAGTCGTATCGAAAATACCTCAACTCTAACCATATTAAATTTCATTAAGATATCCCAAACGGTTAAAAAGATATAGAATTATTTCTGAAAAAATCAATTTGAACAGATAAGGTGGCCTTATTTGGAGAGTCACCAACTGTGCCCACAATATGATAAGGGCATGTACTCCTCCAAATCAACTCGTTAACACTTCTGCTCTATTCATGTGAAAGTAACAGTTATATTTCCCCACCAAAAAATTGTTCTTTACTTCGTTATATGACAAACACTTTAACATTTCGCCTAAAGAGCCAGAGAGTTCATTTAAGAGAACATTTATCCCCCTTTATAATCAACCAAAATAATAATGATTACTAACACATACATACATTATCATAATGATGATAATTATTAAAATAAACAACAACAACAAATAGCACAACAAAATAAAATGTTATTGTAATCAAAAACATTTACACATAAAAATAAACAGTTATTTCCTTTTTTCCTCTCCCCCAATACCACAAGATAAATTATGCTCTTACTCATTGTTATATGCTCCACCAACACAAGTGCTGAAGAGGGTATATTAATTTTGTCGTTCCGTGTGTAATGCTTAGAAGGATTCATCTCAATCATAAAATCAAAATCTGAGACGATTTAGCTATGGTTCGTCTGTCTAATGATGACACGCTCACATCCACAATAATTGACAGATCTCTATGGAATTTGGCCTGAGTATTTGCTATAGTCCTGTGAAGTTTCCTATTTAAAACCAGCAAAATCGATTCCATACATTAAGAGTTATAGAGAGATATCTGAGACAAGCTCAAATTACAATAAAATTAAGATGTGAGGGAGTGTATGTTTGAGTGTGTATGTGCAAAACATAATGCATTTATGGTGAAGGGTATTGAAGATTCGACAAAGCTGAACAAATCCGTTTTTACTTGTTTTTTAAGGAGAATTTATTTTTGGAGGGGTTTTTGAGTTTTGTGTGTAAACAAGTGTCTCTTGCAAGACACCACCATATTGTTTCCTCCTTGTTTTTTGCCAGTGTAGTGGAATAGTGTTTGTTTGTATTGTCAGGATTTTGTTATTATTTTTTTAGTAAATTGTGATATTTAGTTTTTGTTTTTTTACTTTGTTTTGTTTTTATTTTGATTTGTTTGTTTTTGTTATTAGAAAAAATACGAAAGAGAACGAGGGTTTTGTAATTTCTCTTAGTATATTTTTTACACACTTAAATATTTAATATGAGAAAAAAATTTTCAGATAAATATGCTTCAAGGTTAGTTTTTTTTCCATATTTTCTTTCCTTTTTACATATATTTTTTTACATACTTGTGTTGGTTTTGTAAATTTACTTTTTCATCAAAATTTTTTTGTTAGAACAAATGTCAATGTTAAACCTTTTTTAAAAAGGATTTAAATCTTGATAGTCATTGTCATCTTTATTTAGAAAAACAACACCGGGTAGTGGATTTTTTTAAAAGAAAAAGAAGCGTATTTTCTTATGGGCAATTTAAAATTTAAAATTTTCAAAAAAACATTAAAAAATTTTAAAAAAATACTTTCAATCGCTTTTATACAAAATTTAAAAAAAAAATCCTAATCCATTCTAAATATCCTTTGAAACTAAATATGCCACATGACGGTACCTGCCATAGCTTGTCCATAGTAGACAAAAATCTATCAGAAAACAAAAACTGGTTGATTCAATTTTAAAATGTTTTTTAAAATACTCCTACTTTTTGGAGGAAAAAAATAAAAAGGGGACTAATCAAAAATTATTTCTCTTTAAGATGAGGTATATCACAATCTGATATCTAGCATAGTTTCTCTATAGTATCCAAAATCTTTGAGGGAACCATTAGAGATTGATATATTTTTTGTATTTCAAAAATTGTTAAAAAAGTATTTCAAATGTTTTTGTGGAAAATTATTACTCCTTATTCAATATCCTTTAAGAATAAATATGTGTCATCCCATTATCTATCTTAGTTTATCCATACTGTCCAAAACTCTCTCAGAGAACTCTTAATGGCTGGTATAGAAATGTCATATATTCAAAATTTTTAAAATACTCCCAAATGTTTTTGGAAAAATTTAATTACAGATTTGTAATCTCTACTTAGTTTCCTTTAAAATGAGGTAAGTCTCATCCCGTTATCCACCATAGTTTAGCCATATTAACGAAAAATCTCTAAAAGGATCAGTACTCCCTGTTATGAAAATTTCATAATATTGAAAAAAAAAGAATATTTTAATTATGATTGGATTTAACAAGGATTACTATTCAATAACTAGTATCCTTTAAAACGAGATATAACTGATCTCTGTATGTATTATAGTTTATCTCTAGTACCCTAAAATCCCCCAAAGGATCTGTATTGGCTAATATGACAATGTCAGGATTTCTAAATTTTTTTTTAAATAGTTCCAATCCTTAAAAATAATCTTTACTTTATATCCTTTAAAATGAGATATGTCTCATTCCGTTATCACCCATAGTTTGGTCACAGTATCCTTTTCCTTTCAAAGATCAAGTGTAAAAATTTCCAAAAAAAAATTTAAGGATGTAAAAAAAATAAATAAATAAATATTTAGAATGTTTTTTTGGAAAAAATAATTAAGAAATATTTAACTCTTTCCAATATCCTTAAAAAATCCCTCAGAGATGCCGTATTAGCTCTTTTTAAAGTGTCGATATTTCAAATATTTTTTAAAATGCTTTTAACTGTTTTTCGAAGAAAAATAAAGAATAAGGATCTCTTTTCTATATCCTTAAAAATGAGGTCTGTCTCATCCCGTTATCTATCATAGTTTACCCATAGTTTTCTTTTCCCTCAGAGATCCAGTGTTGAGTGATATGAAAATGTAATATTTTCAAAAAATTTTTAAAAATACTTCTAATGGTGTCTGGAAAAAATTAATGGGGGACCAATAGTCTCCCAATGTGGCTCATTCCGATATTTATTACAGTTAGTCCGAGGCATCCCAAAAACTCCTTCAGAGTACCATTACTGTGTGAAAAAAAAAATTATTTTTTTTTTGGGAAAACCTTAATAAGGATTTCCAACTAATGGTTAATATCCTTTTAACTGAGTTCTCAAAATCCTTTTGAAAATTGTTAAACAGTGTCATAATTTCAGTTTTTTTTTTGCTATATTTCTTTGATAATAACATTTTTATTTCAACTGTATTATTATCTCTTTCTCCTCTTTTATTTAAATGTTTGTATTTATGTTAATAACATTTCTTTTATAACTTGAATTTACTTAAAATTAATGGACTTTTCTTCTCATACTTTCAACAAAGATAACAGTAACAAAAATTTCCATAAAATAATATTAAAAGGGAAAAGGAAATGAAATGAAATAAAAAGGGAATTTTTATTAGAGTTGTGGTTTAGAAAAATACATATAAATGTGTTTAATGCGATAATGAATTTGGATTTGAATTAAAAATAATTCACAAATGTATTTAGGGGGAATAATAAAAATAAGAATTAAAAAAATTTATTAACTAAGAAAAGGGAAATTTCAAACGAAAACACTCTTATAATGGAAATAACTCTAAAACGGAAGTTAAATTTTAAATAAAAACTCATATATTCTGTTAAAAACTTTCGGTTTTTTAAAAACCATTTCATTACGTTATTTGTATACCCATCACTACCACATGTGTAACGCTAAGCAGGAATCATCTTAGACCCCATAATGTATTTATATATTTGTATCAAATCAAAATCTGAGTCGATTTTGTTATGTCCATATGTCTGTTTGTTGTTGGAGCGCTTACGTCCACAATAATTGGCAGAATTCAATGAAATTTGACTTGAGTATTTTTTTATAGTCCCAGAATGTTCTCTATTTAAAACCACAAAAATCGGTTCAGTGTATAAAAAGATATGTAAGAAACATAAAGTATATGTAAGAAACATAACATCACACGCATTTGTGGTGGAGGGTATTGATAATCATCATAGCATAATATTTTTGTGCTTTTAAAAATTCACATTAATTTATTTCTTTTTAACACTTCATATTCCATATATCACAAAATAAACATTTATATATCAAAAAAAAATCTCAAATCATAATATTCCAACACAATAAAAGTTGTTTTTTCATTTAAACACCAAAAATAAAAAAATCATAAAAATACAATTTAATGTTGAAAAAATATATATATTTTTTTACTCAAGTCCTTTATAGTCCCTATGACTCATCCTTAGTGCTTGTAAAACATAAACTGCAATCGAAAAGTAAAATAACAAGAAAAAAATAAAACAATTTATCAAATCAACATTTATTATGACCCTTAACTCTCATAAAAATGTAAATCTCTGGAAAAAATATATAAATAAAAGATATTAAAATGCAAAAATTGTAAATACAAAAAAAAACAATATAGAATAAAATTAAAAACGTGTTTGGTTTCAAAAGACGAAATGGGGATTTGACTATTAAACGAAAAGAATAATAAAAATTATAAATTTAATATGCATAAACATATATACAGTTTATTTTATTAAATAATATAAATAATAATATCAATTAAATTTTAAAAAAATATTTTTTTATAACAGTTTTACTCTTATTGTATAACAGTTATTTTTGAGGTAATATTTTGTTAATAATTTTGTCACTTTTTTTAATTGTTTTGTATAACAGTTATATTTTAACAATATAACAGTTATTTTGGAGTAATATATTAAAAAATTTTCATTTTTCAAAAAAATTGTTTTTGTATAACAGTTAATATTTATATATGTATAACAGTTATATATTTTAACCCTACAGCAATTATTTTTGGAGAAATACGTTTACAAGTTTAAATTTTTCATTAAAAAGAAGAATATTTTTGTATAATAGTTAATATTTATTAAGTATAACAGTTTTTTATACATAAAAATACATTTTTATCAATATTTCAATTAGAAAAAATTTCATTTTTTTTGCAATTTTCAATAACAATTTTATAACACTTATATTAAACATAAAATAAATATTTAAATAAAAAATTGAAGAACAGTTATATTTTTATAATATAACAGTTATTTTTCGATAGTATTTTTTTAATATGTTGACTTTTTAATTTTTAAAAAAATAATTTTTTGTAACAATTATATTTTTTTGTATTACAGTTATTTGTATAACGGTTATAATCTTGTAGTATAACAATTATTTTTTCATATCAGTTTAATATAACAGTTACAAAAATATAAAACCTATTTGCTAACTCTTATAAATTTAGTGTGGCAGTTATATAGTAATTATAAATTTCTCATTTTAGTTTAGTATAACAGTAAATTAAACTAATACATATTTTCCGCCTCTGTAGTATATTTAGTATGACAGTTATATACCAATTATAAAGAAAATGTTATATAATCTTATGTAATCTAATATATCAAAATTGTAATTTTGTATAACAATTTAAACTTTGAAGGTTTAATTTTATTTAGCAGTTTTCAATTTGTATAACAGTTTATGAATATATTAACATTAAGGCTTTAATGTAGTATAAACGTATTGAAATAATTTTTAAGTTTACTTTTTGTTATAAATTGGTATAACTGTTTCAAATAAGTGTAACTATTCTTTGCATTAAAAAAGCAGCTTTAAATCTGTATAACAATTTGCAAGAAATTTATTTTATATAAATTATTATTATTTTTTTTAATTTTTGATAAGTTTTTAACGAACATTAATATTTATAACAATTCAAAAATTTTATAACAGTTTTAATTTGTATATGTAAAATGAATAATTTTATTTCGTATAACAGTATAATAGTTTTATGATAAACAATAGTTTAGTTTATTTTATTCATTATCATTTTGCAAAATAATATTTAATCTTGAACAAATATGATAAAATACATATAAATGTTTGCACACCCACACACACAAATATATGCACACATACTATAAATAAATGATAATACATACACAAGTAAACAAACACTTTCTCATATAAATTACAAATCCATTTCACGGCATTCAGACAAGACTACAAATTCAATTTAAGATTTTTTGTGGCAAAAAGAAAACCGACATAAATTCATTTACACACAAACATACACAACTATACAATCATGTCTTTATAGGTATGTATGTATGTGTGTAGAGAGTATGAGTGTGTATAATTTTCCAGATGTTTGTATGACCACAATCAACAAAATCCTTTAAGTCTATATGGATATAAATAATACAAAAAAAATCTATACTCATATTCAGACACACAAGATTATTGAATTTGTGTGCGTGTGTGTGTGTGTGAGTATTTACATTGTATGTTCACATGAAAAATTTGTATTGCTCAGTTTTTTCTTCTCTTAGCTCTTCTTTATTGTTGCCAACAATAAATATTACCTTGTACTCATTCCCCATAAAAATCAAGTCTTCGTGCTTTTTTTGTATACCCTACACCAACACAAGTGATGAAAGAAGATACTTTTATTTAGATCCTGCCTTTGTGACGATTCAGTTCTAATTCAGTTTTACTTTAGTTCTAGTTCACTTCATGTTCAGTTCCATGTTGAAGAGTCTATGTGTGTTGTAGGGTATTAAATATTCCACATTCCCCCTTATTTTCTTTTTCACACAAAACTCTCCTTTCTCTTTTAGAATTCCTTAAGAGCTAAATATTGAATATAATGTTGTATATAAATACACAAACATTCACACATACTCTTGACGAGGAATGTAAACCAAGTGATGTTTTTCTCTGGGTGTGCGTGTGTGTGTGTGTGACTCTCCTCATATTACGGTACATGCCCATAGTTTTGTTGTTATGTTTGTGAATAAATAACAACAATCTTGTAACTGTAGTAGAAAAAAAATAAAATAACTGCATTTCAATTATTGGAATATTTTATGTTGTTTTGTTGGACATCAACAAAAACCAACAACAACAAAAACAATAAGAATAACAAAAATATAAATATCAGCATCAACAACGTCATCATCTTCATCAACGTTGTCGTCATGTTGAAGAGAATAAAAGTAAAGAAGAGATTACAGAAATAATGAAGACAATTAAAAAGAGATATTAAGACGACTTAAAGAAGAGTTATTAATACAGGGTTTTATTGTGGTATTTCAGAAAGTAAAAGAGAGGGGATAATGGGAGAGAAATTTTAATGATTATTGTAAGGCGTATGATTAATATTTTGTATATAATAAATATCAATTATACGCATGGAATGTAAAAAAAACTGAATTGTTTAATTGTTTTTGAGCAAAAATATTTATAATTGTCGGTGCGATATGCTGAAATTCAAGCTTTAAAATTATTGTTCCATACTGCTGCTAATTTTCACTGGTTTTTTCTAGTTCTAGTTCAATTGTAGTTATGTAATAGTTCAGTTCAGTTAAGTTCTAATTCAGTTCTAGTTCAGTTCTAGTTCAGTTCTAGGTTAATTGTAGTTCAGTTCTGGTTCAGTTGTTACTCAGTTCTAGTACAGTTCCAGTTCAGTTCTAGCTCGGTTCTAGTTCAGTTATAGTTTAGTTTTATTTCAGTAGTTTAGTTCTAGTTCTGTTCTAATTCAGCTCTAGTTTATTTGTAGATCAGTTCTAGATCAGTTCAAGTCCAGTCCTAGTTCAGTTTCTGGTTCTGTTCTAATTCAGCTCTAGTTTATTTATAGATCAGTTCAAGTCCAGTTCTAGTTCAGTTTCTGGTTCAGTTCTAGTTCTATTCTAATTCAGCTCTAGTTCAGTTGTAGTTCAGTTTCTAGTTCAGTTCTAGTTCTGTTCTAATTCAGCTCTAGTTCATTTGTAGATCAGTTCTAGATCAGTTCAAGTTCAGTTCTAGTTCAGTTTCTGGTTCACTTCTAGTTTTATTCCAATTCAGCTCTAGTTCAGTTCCAGTTAAGTTCAGTTTTAGTTCAGTTGTAGGTTAATTCAAGTTCAGTTCTACTTTAGTTTAAGCACAGTTCAAGTTCAATTCTTATTCATTTCTGGTTCAATTTTATTTCTAGTTCACTAGAACTAAATTAAAATATTTGTAATTTTGGACGTGTCACTCTGTAATTATTGCTTTGCTCTGTACTACCAATTATAGGGTATCTTAAAACCCCTACTGCCATTTCTCGGTGGTTTTATTCAATTTTTTTCATTATCATTTTTTTTTTCTTTTTTGTTAGTTTTTTTCCTTCTGTATTTTACATTCTTTTTTATATTTCAATAATGTTCAACGTTATTTAATGCAAAAGTGCAATTGTTTGGAAGGTTTTATTGATTTTCAATGGAAGGATAATGTAGTTTATGTCTGACTGATGGCTATAAATTGTAAACCAAAAAATTGTATTTAAAATCAATCATCAATTTTAATTATTTTTTCTTTTGGGAGGGATTTATTTTAAAATTTAAAAAAAAAATTAATCTTTTATTTATTTCCTTTATTTTTTACATTAATTTAATGGTTTTCTCTCTAACAGAATGAAGGACATATAAAAATAATTTTAATTTTCTTTTATCATTTTCTTTTTTTCAGTTAAAATCAAAAAGTCTTACGCATTTAGATGGACTTGAGTCTGAATTGGTTTGTAATCCTGCTAAAAATTCAAATAATGTAAGTAAAATTTTAATTTAATTAATTTAATGAAATATTTATTTGTATGTAAAATGAGTAGAGTTTTAAAATTAGATGATTTAAAAAAAAGCACAAAAATACACAAGCTTTTATGCAAAATTTTTGGCATGTTTGTTAAACTCTTGAATTATATTCATTTTCAATTAATTTATAAAATTTTTTACTCAAAATTTAACTTTATTTAATATTTGTTGAAACATTTTAATGTAAAAGTTATAAAACTCAATACATTTTTAGTTATTTCTCTTTTTTAATCCAGTTCAGTTTTTGTTTTAGTTTATTTCTACATCAGTTCTTGTTCAGTTCTAGTTTAGTCATATTTCAGTTCTTGTCGTTAAATAGTATTTAGAGGAGACTATAGTCTAGTGTATAACTAGTTTTAAATCTGGATATATAATTGTGATTATGAACTGGCCTATTATCGGGACTAAAAAATCGTCTATATTTGAGACTATAAACTAGTGGTAATTTTAAACTTGAAATTAGTCTGGAATCGTGATTAAAAATTAGTCTATAGTCGTAATAATTTAATGGTCTACAGTCATGACTATAAACTAGTCTAAATTCATGACTACGAACTAGTCTTTAGTCGTAACTACAAACTAATCTACAGTCGTGACTATAAACTTTTCTATAGTCGTTACTATGAATTAGAGCATAATCGTTGCTATCAATAAGTTTATATAGTCAAGGCTAAAAACCAGTCTTTAACTTTGATTATACATAACTCCATAGTCATAAGCCGTAAATATAAACAAGTCTATAGAAGTGACTGTAAACTGGTCCTGACTTTTAACAAGTCTGTTTGTTATAACCGTAACTGTGAAATAAACTGATTCAAAGTTCAGATCGGATTTAGTGATTTTTGTTATATAATTTGTTCCCTTATAAACTCGATTATTATTTATTTTAGTGACATTCTCACTGGCGTTATGCGTACGTGACTTATTTTTGATTTATTGTCACTTTTATGTTTTACTCTTTATAGTTACTTTCCTTCATATTTTTCTCTTATTTCTTTATATTTTTTTATTTTATTTAATGACATTTCTATTGTCAATTTACGTGTGTAATGAGACAACTTGCATGACACATTGTAAGGATGCTTAGAGCTACAAAAAAGTTGAGGATAAACATTTTTTTTCAAATGGAAAACTTAAAGTTTAATATATTTTTCTTATTTTTTTATTATAAATAACAAGTTTTTTATATTAAATTAATTCCTTCAATTGCACTTCCTCCTCTCCCTTGTTTGTGTAAAATAGTTAAATTGAATCTATTTAGTTGTGTGCCAAAAAGTCAATACAATTAAAATCACAATTCAATTGAAATTTTCAGTTTTTATCAATCACATGGTTTCTCTCTCTCTCTCTCTCCCTCTGTCTGTCTCTCGCTCTCTAACTTTATTGTAAAACCAATTTATTCTCTATTAAAACAAATCATTCAACCTTCAAAGAAAACTATTAGTAACAAGACAATGACAACAGAAAATCTAATTTCTTTTGATGGTTTTCTAAAAGACTTCCTTCTCCCCCTCTCCATGACACGCACACACATACAAATACGCAATATATAGTAAAAGGATCTGAATAACAAGAGATGACATCTCTGTAGCATGAGATGAATTTTTGGGCAATTGTTTGTTGCTTTCTTTTTTTTCTTCAAATATTAACAAAAAGCTTGACATGTGAGAAAAAAAAGAGGACAAATTAAAACAGAGGAATAATAGTTTAATAGTCTGGTTGAATCATGATAGTGGAACTTATAGAAAAAGATAATGATAATAAACACAACTGAAGCGATAGGCGACCAAAAACCTTGTTTATTTAGTAAACTATAAAATGGTCTATAAATAGAACTATAAACTGGAACTAGACCATAATGAATATAAAAAAACTATTCTACTATTGAGACTATAAAGTAAGTAGTCTTTGGTTGTAACTAAAGACTAATTTTTTATTCAGCCTATAATTTACAGCCACCACTAGCTAATAGTCTAAGTTATTGCCATAAGCTATTTATAGTTTAGATTACAAATAAATTTATGATAGAGACTATAGCTGAGGCTTTAAACTAAAAAAATAGTTTAGACTATGAATTAGGCTACAGTTGAACCTACAAAATAATCTATGACTGAAACTGTAAACTAAACTATTATTTCTAGTTGAACTTAAAAAATAGTCAGTGGTTAAGACTATGAACAAGTTGATAATGTAGACTATAAACTAATCTCTAGATTAGATCAAAAACTTCTCTACTAGTCTATATATTATACTAGTCTCCAGATTAGACTAATGTAGTACATAGATCAGTCTAGTCTATAGATCAGACATTAAACGAGTCTGAGGATCACACTATAAACTCTGTCCATAGATCTGACTGGGAAGAAGTCTTATACAGATCCGACTATAAAGTCTAAAGATCTAATCATAAACTATTGAACAGATCAGATTATAAACTATAACTATGAACAGATTAGAATATGAACTATAGATCATACTATAGTTTATAGTATGTTTATATTTAAGATATATAGTTTATATTTAAGACTACAAATTAATCTATAGATCAGACTATGAATTAATTTATAGATCAGATGATGTACTAGTCTATAGATCAGACTATAAACTATTATATAGATCAGGCTACAAACTGGTGTGTATAACAGACTATAAACAAGACAATAGATCAAACTATGAACTAGTCTACATATCATATTATAAGGTTGACTATAGATAAGATCAGGCTATAAACTAGTCTATAGACCAGACTATAAGCAAATTTGTAAATAAATCAGAATATGAAGTAGTATGTTGGTGACACTGTAAACTAGTCTATAGATTAGACTATAAACTAAGCACTAAAATAGTCTATAAGTCAGACTATTAAACAAACTATAAACTATAGATCTGACTTTAAAGTAGTCTATTAATCAAGCTATTAACTAGTCTACAAACCAAACAATAAACTAGTCTATAGATCATACTATAAACTCGACTGTAATTCATACTGTAAACTCTCTTCTAGGTTATATTAGACACTAAAAGTTAATCTATTGCCCGGACTATATACTAACCTTTAGCCGGCTTGTAAAGTGTAAATTATAATTCAGTTCTAAAACTATGAATTTAACTCTAAATCAATTTCATTTCATTAGTATTTTTGTTCATTTCTCTTTTGCAACTTTCATCAATTGCTGCACTTTTTTATGTTTCTTGAGTGTGTATGTGTGAGATATTTGAGAAAAATATTGAAAAGAGAAATTATCATTATGAATCCTGTAACATGAGTGATTTTAATTTTTCAATTTAATTTCCTTTCTTTTTTATGTGTATTCTTCTTTTTTGTCTTCTTTCACTTCCTTTGGCTTTTAGTTTATTCTTTCATTTTTAATTGTTCTTCCTCCGTCTGTGGGTTCTGTGATTTTACATGTGTGCGTGTCATATATATTTATTATATTTGTAGTTCTTGTCTGTCGATTTCTTATAACTTTCATTATTTTCCTGTTCTTTCTGTTCCTGTTTTGTTTTTTCTTGCTTTTCCTTGTATGTGTCATTTGATTTATATGAAACAATTTTATATTTATCTTCTGTGTTCTTTAACTTGATTTCTTTTGTTTTTTTTTTTTTTTTCATTTCTTATAGTTTTATGTGACTTTGAAAAATCGTTTTGGCTTTTTTATTCCCGAATCACTTAGACCATTCACTTACTCACTGACCCCTTCTTTGGTTCTTTCTCTTCCTTTTGCCATTAAGTTACAAAATTTATATTTCATATATTTAGATAATAATGATGATGATGTTGGTATTGGTGTTGGTGATGGTGATGATGTTGATGAAATCATCACCATTTTTGTAAAATAAATTGGAAGTTGATGTCATTGTTAACAGTGACATTTTACTTAATAAATGATTCTTGTAATTTTTTTTATGACTTCACAACAAAAGCTCAACGAAAAAGAATGGAGAGTCTGTGTCTGAGTCATAAAAAAAATTGAAGAAAGTTTTGTTGCCTAATTAATTGTCAGTAGTGAAAATGTTCGATTTGTGTTAATTGTTAATTAATACAAACAAAAAATTAATTAGAATATTAATTGAAATTAATTTAATGGCAAAAAGTATATGTAAGACCAGATAATTGATAGTTAAATTAGGCGCAAACATGACCATAGTAATAACTATAAAGTAGTCTGCATCATAGACTATAAAATAGACTATATGATTAGAAATTAGGCCATAACATACAAACTAGTCTATAGTATAGACTATCAAACTAGTCTATAGTATAGACTATCAAACTAGTCTATAGTATAGACTATCAAACTAGTCTATAGTATAGACTATCAAACTAGTCTATAGTATAGACTATCAAACTAGTCTATAGTATAGACTATCAAACTAGTCTATAGTATAGACTATCAAAACTAGTCTATAGTATAGACTATCAAACTAGTCTATAGTATAGACTATCAAACTAGTCTATAGTATAGACTATCAAACTAGTCTATAGTATAGACTATCAAACTAGTCTATAGTATAGACTATCAAACTAGTCTATAGTATATAGGACTATCAAACTAGTCTATAGTATAGACTATCAAAACTAGTCTATAGTATA
The DNA here is from genome assembly GCA_004302925.2 of Cochliomyia hominivorax. NCBI lineage: Eukaryota > Metazoa > Arthropoda > Insecta > Diptera > Calliphoridae > Cochliomyia > Cochliomyia hominivorax. Next base: position 92,871,955 of record PYHX02000413.1, on the reverse strand, counting down.
GACTATCAAACTAGTCTATAGTATAGACTATCAAACTAGTCTATAGTATAGACTATCAAACTAGTCTATAGTATAGACTATCAAACTAGTCTATAGTATAGACTATCAAACTAGTCTATAGTATAGACTATCAAACTAGTCTATAGTATAGACTATCAAACTAGTCTATAGTATAGACTATCAAACTAGTCTATAGTATAGACTATCAAACTAGTCTATAGTATAGACTATCAAACTAGTCTATAGTATAGACTATCAAACTAGTCTATAGTATAGACTATCAAACTAGTCTATAGTATAGACTATCAAACTAGTCTATAGTATAGACTATCAAACTAGTCTATAGTATAGACTATCAAACTAGTCTATAGTATAGACTATCAAACTAGTCTATAGTATAGACTATCAAACTAGTCTATAGTATAGACTATCAAACTAGTCTATAGTATAGACTATCAAACTAGTCTATAGTATAGACTATCAAACTAGTCTATAGTATAGACTATCAAACTAGTCTATAGTATAGACTATCAAACTAGTCTATAGTATAGACTATCAAACTAGTCTATAGTATAGACTATCAAACTAGTCTATAGTATAGACTATCAAACTAGTCTATAGTATAGACTATCAAACTAGTCTATAGTATAGACTATCAAACTAGTCTATAGTATAGACTATCAAACTAGTCTATAGTATAGACTATCAAACTAGTCTATAGTATAGACTATCAAACTAGTCTATAGTATAGACTATCAAACTAGTCTATAGTATAGACTATCAAACTAGTCTATAGTATAGACTATCAAACTAGTCTATAGTATAGACTATCAAACTAGTCTATAGTATAGACTATCAAACTAGTCTATAGTATAGACTATCAAACTAGTCTATAGTATAGACTATCAAACTAGTCTATAGTATAGACTATCAAACTAGTCTATAGTATAGACTATCAAACTAGTCTATAGTATAGACTATCAAACTAGTCTATAGTATAGACTATCAAACTAGTCTATAGTATAGACTATCAAACTAGTCTATAGTATAGACTATCAAACTAGTCTATAGTATAGACTATCAAACTAGTCTATAGTATAGACTATCAAACTAGTCTATAGTATAGACTATCAAACTAGTCTATAGTATAGACTATCAAACTAGTCTATAGTATAGACTATCAAACTAGTCTATAGTATAGACTATCAAACTAGTCTATAGTATAGACTATCAAACTAGTCTATAGTATAGACTATCAAACTAGTCTATAGTATAGACTATCAAACTAGTCTATAGTATAGACTATCAAACTAGTCTATAGTATAGACTATCAAACTAGTCTATAGTATAGGACTATCAAAACTAAGTCTATAGTATAGACTATCAAACTAGTCTATAGTATAGACTATCAAACTAGTCTATAGTATAGACTATCAAACTAGTCTATAGTATAGACTATCAAACTAGTCTATAGTATAGACTATCAAACTAGTCTATAGTATAGACTATCAAACTAGTCTATAGTATAGACTATCAAACTAGTCTATAGTATAGACTATCAAACTAGTCTATAGTATAGACTATCAAACTAGTCTATAGTATAGACTATCAAACTAGTCTATAGTATAGACTATCAAACTAGTCTATGTATAGACTATCAACTAGTCTATAGTATAGACTATCAAACTAGTCTATAGTATAGACTATCAAACTAGTCTATAGTATAGACTATCAAACTTAGTCTATAGTTAGACTATCAAAACTAGTCTAGATATGACTATCAAGATATTCAAACTAGTCTATAGTATAGACTATCAAACTAGTCTATAGTATAGACTATCAACTAGTCTATAGTATAGACTATCAAACTAGTCTATAGTATAGACTATCAAACTAGTCTATAGTATAGACTATCAAACTAGTCTATAGTATAGACTATCAAACTAGTCTATAGTATAGACTATCAAACTAGTCTATAGTATAGACTATCAAACTAGTCTATAGTATAGACTATCAAACTAGTCTATAGTATAGACTATCAAACTAGCTAGTAACTTCAACTAGTTAGTATAGACTATCAAACTAGTCTATAGTATAGACTATCAAACTAGTCTATAGTATAGACTATCAAACTAGTCTATAGTATAGACTATCAAACTAGTCTATAGTATAGACTATCAAACTAGTCTATAGTATAGACTATCAAACTAGTCTATAGTATAGACTATCAAACTAGTCTATAGTATAGACTATCAAACTAGTCTATAGTATAGACTATCAAACTAGTCTATAGTATAGACTATCAAACTAGTCTATAGTATAGACTATCAAACTAGTCTATAGTATAGACTATCAAACTAGTCTATAGTATAGACTATCAAAACTAGTCTATAGTATAGACTATCAAACTAGTCTATAGTATAGACTATCAAACTAGTCTATAGTATAGACTATCAAACTAGTCTATAGTATAGACTATCAAACTAGTCTATAGTATAGACTATCAAACTAGTCTATAGTAAAGTTATAGACTATCAAACTAGTCTATAGTATAGACTATCAAACTAGTCTATAGTATAGACTATCAAACTAGTCTATAGTATAGACTATCAAACTAGTCTATAGTATAGACTATCAAACTAGTCTATAGTATAGACTATCAAACTAGTCTATAGTATAGACTATCAAACTAGTCTATAGTATAGACTATCAAACTAGTCTATAGTATAGACTATCAAACTAGTCTATAGTATAGACTATCAAACTAGTCTATAGTATAGACTATCAAACTAGTCTATAGTATAGACTATCAAACTAGTCTATAGTATAGACTATCAAACTAGTCTATAGTATAGACTATCAAACTAGTCTATAGTATAGACTATCAAACTAGTCTATAGTATAGACTATCAAACTAGTCTATAGTATAGACTATCAAACTAGTCTATAGTATAGACTATCAAACTAGTCTATAGTATAGACTATCAAACTAGTCTATAGTATAGACTATCAAACTAGTCTATAGTATAGACTATCAAACTAGTCTATAGTATAGACTATTAACTTAAAATATAGAATATATTACGGACTACAGAGTAGACTATTAAAATGTCTATAATATAGTTTATAAAGAAGTATAGAATAGTTTTAATCTTGTCTTTGGAGCGGATTACGATCTTAAAAACATATATATTTTTTAATATAGTTTTTTTAGTTTTTAAAGACATTTTTTGGTTATTGAAATTAAAATAAAGTTCTCTTTACTCTTTTTATGTTTATAATTATTTTTAAATATTAAAAAATAGCTTTTCTTTAATAGAGTAGATTATTATTATGAAATGCTATAACTAACTAAACACCATATTCTTTTTCAACTCTCACTAGTAGCAGATCTTTTGAACAATTTTCTTTAAAATAATTTAAAACACTTAATTCTATATTCTCTCTATCTATCTTTGTATCTCTTTCTCTCTTTCTAAAAATATATATAATATCTAACTATATGCTCTGTTATCTTTTTTATGATATATTTACACTTAAAAAAACACATACAAAAAATCGTTTCATAAAATTTATCACTTTCATGATATCTCTCTAAAATTTGTTCACTAAATGTCACACTCCTAATCTCTTTATATCCTTGAACGATCATTAGACTATAAATACTATGAGTTCTACACTCACTTGTGCTTATCCATTAACACCATCATCTTTATCCCCACCTTTGCCACAATATCAGCACTCAACAAAACGTTTACTCTCACCTGTAAGATCTTATCATCCTAAATTACCTTCCTATACCTGTACACGTCTTTCGACACGCCTAACACCCAATATATATACCCAAGCACCTCAACAGCAGCCAACCACAAAATCTTTACCAAACAATTTGCATTCACCCACATCTCAGACACCACCACCACCACCACTTTCATCGTCATCGTGTACCACTACCACTACAGCAGCCTGTTGTAAAAGTAGAATTTGTTCAGCTCACGTAGGCAGTGCTCCCTGCAGCAGCAGTAATCTACAATTACAAACCTCCTCTCATCATCATTATCATAACAATAAATTTCAGAGTGAGGCTTCTTCTAGTCATGTCGACACCTCACAAGTGTCTTCATTTACCACAACAACAACAGTGGCCGCCGCAGCAGCAGCCTCATCATCATCAGGGTCACAACATACTTTGAAACCTTTACCTTTGCCTTCCGTTAATGACAATAATAGTGGCGCCTCCAATAGCACGCTCTCTTATTCTTTGGGAGGTGATTTGGTGTCTGTCTCTTCTACAACAACAATTTCTTCAACTTCCAGTCTACATCCTCCAGTTGGTGGCAGCATAACACCAACTAGTTATAAAAAGAAATCATCCTTTTTGCAACGTAAAAAACCAATACTCACACGCAGTGAGGTGAGTCTCTTTTTTGTAGTCTCTCTCTCTATATTTTAAATTCATCTGATCTTTAATTTTCTCTTTTTCTAAGACTTAAAACTCTTTCGTTCTACTCTAGGTAGAATGATTTTTTATTTTTCTCTCCTTTTCTATATTTATTATCTTGTTAAATATTGTGGTAGTATTTTCATTTCCTTATTTTTTGACTTCTTCTTCTATTTTTTACATTTAATCCTCTAATTTATTTCGTACTACTTTGTAAAACGCTTTTAATATTTTTTTGCTTGAGTCCAATGAAAAAGAAAGAAACATTTTCATTAACTTAAATGCTTTTGGTTTCCTTCTTTGCTTTTTTCCCTCTTCTTCTGTTTCTTCTTTTTCTTATTTTTGTAAGTTACAAAAGTTTGTGTTAATTTATTTCTCAATTATGCCGTAAAGTATGCACTTTCATTATTTCACAATTACGCCTTTAAGTATGCAAGTGTTATTTAAAGAATTTTGCACGTTTATGTTGGTTTTTCTGTCTCTCTCCCTCTTTTGCTCACTTGCTGCTCTTCTTGTTCTCTGGAGAGTGTGTGTTAATTATTTTATGGCTTTTTTCTTCATTTTTTGTTGTAGTTAGTATCTTGTTTTTAGTGTTAGTTATTAAAATAGATAATAATAACTTATATTTTTTAATTAGTCTCTAAGAAGTGCGTAAAACAAACAAAGTGCGAACTTATGCAAAATAGTCTTAAGTTTGAAATAAAACTAAAAATATATTCAAAAATGAACATAAGTGAATAAAGCGGTATAAGGTGAATGGGGCATTAGTTCTTTCGCCTCCTTTTATGGACTGATAGTTATTTTCTTTAGTGGGTGCAAAACTGCCTTTATTCTGTCAGGAGTGCACTTTTTTGTTCTATAAGTTCATTTATAAGGATCTCTGAGATTTAGCTATATCCATCTTCCCTGCTATTGTCATTCTATCGATTACGATCTTCTGTAAATGTCTCCTCCCTTATACTAACAAAAAACTTTTGTGCAAAACTATGGGACATTTATTTATCATTATTCTCATAATGAAACTATGAATCGGGAAAAATATAAACTATTTCATAAAAAAGACTATAAACTAGTCTGTAGATTTGACTATAAACTATAGATGAGACTATAACTAGTCTATAGATGAGACTATAAACTAGTCTATAGATGAGACTATAAACTAGTCTATAGATGAGACTATAAACTAGTCTATAGATGAGACTATAAACTAGTCTATAGATGAGACTATAAACTAGTCTATAGATGAGACTATAAACTAGTCTATAGATGAGACTATAAACTAGTCTATAGATGAGACTATAAACTAGTCTATAGATGAGACTATAAACTAGTCTATAGATGAGACTATAAACTAGTCTATAGATGAGACTATAAACTAGTCTATAGATGAGACTATAAACTAGTCTATAGATGAGACTATAAACTAGTCTATAGATGAGACTATAAACTAGTCTATAGATGAGACTATAAACTAGTCTATAGATGAGACTATAAACTAGTCTATAGATGAGACTATAAACTAGTCTATAGATGAGACTATAAACTAGTCTATAGATGAGACTATAAACTAGTCTATAGATGAGACTATAAACTAGTCTATAGATGAGACTATAAACTAGTCTATAGATGAGACTATAAACTAGTCTATAGATGAGACTATAAACTAGTCTATAGATGAGACTATAAACTAGTCTATAGATGAGACTATAAACTAGTCTATAGATGAGACTATAAACTAGTCTATAGATGAGACTATAACTAGTCTATAGATGAGACTATAAACTAGTCTATAGATGAGACTATAAACTAGTCTATAGATTTGACTATAAACTTGTCTATAGATTAGACTTTAAACTTGTCTATAGATTAGATTTTAAACTTGTCTATAGATTAGACTATAACTAGTCTATAGATTAGACTATAAACTAGTCTATAGATTAGACTATAAACTAGTCTATAGATTAGACTATAAACTAGTCTATAGATTAGACTATAAACTAGTCTATAGATTAGACTATAAACTAGTCTATAGATTAGACTATAAACTAGTCTATAGATTAGACTATAAACTAGTCTATAGATGAGACTATAAATTAGTCTATAGATGAGACTATAAACTAGTCTATAGATGAGACTATAAACTAGTCTATAGATAAGACTATAAACTAGTCTATAGATGAGACTATAAACTAGTCTATAGATGAGACTATAAACTAGTCTATAGATGAGACTATAAACTAGTCTATAGATGAGACTATAAACTAGTCTATAGATGAGACTATAAACTAGTCTATAGATGAGACTATAAACTAGTCTATAGATGAGACTATAAACTAGTCTATAGATGAGACTATAAACTAGTCTATAGATGAGACTATAAACTAGTCTATAGATGAGACTATAAACTAGTCTATAGATGAGACTATAAACTAGTCTATAGATGAGACTATAACTAGTCTATAGATGAGACTATAAACTAGTCTATAGATGAGACTATAAACTAGTCTGTAGATTAGACTATAAACTTGTCTATAGATTAGACTTTAAACTTGTCTATAGATTAGACTAAAACCTTTTCAGACTTTGCAAATTTGTTTTGTCTCAATCAAACTTTTGTTGTTGACATTAAAATTTTGTAAAAAAATTTTAGTTTTTTTTTTCAAATTTCTTTCTTCTTAATACTCAAAGGATAAACTATAATTTTTTTACTGACTGCAAAACTATGACAACTTACAAATACTCAGACATGTGTTCTTATATGTTAATATTAATATTATAACATATATGTATATATATAAATATATATGTACTGTAAACAGTAGTTTGTTATACTATAATTCGAATATGTTCGCATTATGAAATCAGTAGAGGAAAATCTTAATACACTTGACTGCACTTGTTGGCTTTATGGCGAACGAACAAGTGCTTAATGTGCTTTAAGCTATAAAAACAGATGGATGTTTGCATGTTGTCAAGGAGAAGGTGGTAATAAAGGGGGAGGAAGAGAAAATGTAAAAAGAAAGTATAAAATTGAAAGTAAAAGAAGAAGAACGATAAAATTATAAGAAACATAAGTTTTTTTTTGTTGCAGCTGTTAAGGCTGAACATTTTGTAAGAAAATGTTGATGCAACTACAAAAGTAGGAAATGCATTATCTTCTACTACTATTATTACATATGGGTTATATACATGTGTATGTGTGTTATACACAAATAGAAACAAGAACAATAACATGCCCTTAAAGCAAACACTTGAACTGATTTGCATTAGAAAACATGTAAATGAATAATAAGTTTAGATTTAAGTTGTTGTCAGTTATATTTTACATACATGTATATAACAATGTATATACATATATACAAATGTAAATTATATATGTTATTAGGTAAAGGTGGCAAAACTATATATTTAACCTTGTGATCTCTAAAAGATTTAAGAAATTTAATTCTAACGAAAAAAAAACTTTCTCTTCCTTCTTGACCTAAAACGTCATAATACTTCATATAACTTTTTTCACATTAGTGTAGCTCTAAGAAACCTCCAAGAGCATATACACTCCAAGACCACAGGAAATTCTGAGTCAATCTTTGCTAAACAGATCCGCCTATCCGTCAGCCTTTCTGTTCATTTATTGTCCAATGTCATACTAAAATATTCAAAGTTAAAGTCCATTACCTGAGTTTTTTCTGTATTTTTGTTGAAGAATTGTTTTATGAAAATTAAAATCTACAAAATTTACAACAACAACATCTTATTCCGAAAACTATTTCCAGGAAAAGATTACAGACCTTGTGTTTGGAATACATTAAGTCTTACAATGAAATCTTTTTTAAAACATTTTGTTTCTTATTGTTAGTTTTACATATGAAACATTTTGTAGTTATTTTTTTATGACTACAAGAAGAATTTGCTATTGGAAACATTGTAAACAAATGCCTGAACATGATGTGGCATGTTTTAGTTTGTGTTTCACATTCAAAAGTCGATTAAATATACAGACAAAAAAGTAAGAAATTTTTCTTGTATTTAACAAACTGTTTCTTGAATTTTAGAGCAACAATGTAATAAACTTATTTAAAGGCTAAAAAAGAAAGCTATTTCCTTCCCGAAATCCTACAGAAATAATTCGATGAATTAAAAATAGAAATATAAATTTTCTCCAGCACAATAGATAAAAGGAAAACTTCAAAGCAAATTAAAATAGTCTAAAACTATGTCCCATAGACTATAAACTAGTTTAACGAAGAGACTATAATGTTCTGTAGAAGAGACTTTAACTTGTCTATAATGAAGACTATAACTAGTCTATAGTGTAGACTATCAAAACTAGGTCCACTAGTTAGTGTAGACTATCAAACTAGTCTATAGTGTAGACTATCAAACTAGTCTATAGTGTAGACTATCAAACTAGTCTATAGTGTAGACTATCAAACTAGTCTATAGTGTAGACTATCAAAACTAGTCTATAGTGTAGACTATCAAACTAGTCTATAGTGGTAGACTATCAAACTAGTCTATAGTGTAGACTATCAAACTAGTCTACAGTGTAGCTATCAAACTAGTCTATAGTGTAGACTATCAAACTAGTCTATAGTGGTAGACTATCAAACTAGTCCTAATGTGTAGACTATCAACTAGTCTATAGTGGAGACTATCAACTAGTCATAGTGAGACTATCAAACTAGTCTATAGTGGAGACTATCAACTAGTCCCATAGTGGAGACTATCAACTAGTCTTATAGTGGAGACTATCAAAATAGTCCTATAGTGGAGACTATCAAACTAGTCTACAGTGTAGACTATCAAACTAGTCTATAGTGTAGACTATCAAACTAGTCTATAGTGTAGACTATCAAACTAGTCTATAGTGTAGACTATCAAACTAGTCTATAGTGTAGACTATCAAACTAGTCCTATAGTGTAGACTATCAACTAGTCTATAGTGGAGACTATCAAACTAGTCTATAGTGTAGACTATCAAACTAGTCTATAGTGTAGACTATCAAACTAGTCTATAGTGTAGACTATCAAACTAGTCTATAGTGTAGACTATCAAACTAGTCTATAGTGTAGACTATCAAACTAGTCTATAGTGTAGACTATCAAACTAGTCTATAGTGTAGACTATCAAACTAGTATATAGTGTAGACTATCAAACTAGTCTATAGTGGAGACTATCAAACTAGTCTATAGTGTAGACTATCAAACTAGTCTATAGTGGAGACTATCAAACTAGTCTATAGTGTAGACTATCAAACTAGTCTATAGTGATAGACTATCAAACTAGTCTATAGTGTAGACTATCAAACTAGTATATAGTGTAGACTATCACACTAGTCTATAGTGTAGACTATCAAACTAGTCTATAGTGTAGACTATCAAACTAGTCTATAGTGGAGACTATCAAACTAGTCTATAGTGTAGACTATCAAACTAGTCTATAGTGTAGACTATCAAACTAGTCTATAGTGTAGACTATCAAACTAGTCTATAGTGTAGACTATCAACTAGTCTATAGTGTAGACTATAAACTAGTCTATAGTGTAGACTATCAAACTAGTCTATAGTGGAGACTATCAAACATCTACATAGTGGAGACTATCAAACTAGTCTATAGTGGAGACTATCAAACTAGTCTATAGTGGAGACTATCAAACTAGTCTATAGTGTAGACTATCAAACTAGTCTACAGTGTAGACTATCAAAACTAGTCTATAGTGTAGACTATCAACTAGTCTACAGTGTAGACTATCAAACTAGTCTATAGTGGAGACTATCAAACTAGTCCTATGTGGGAGCTATCAAACTAGTCTATAGTGTAGACTATCAAACTAGTCTATAGTGTAGACTATCAAACTAGTCTACAGTGTAGACTATCAAACTAGTCTATAGGTGTAGACTATCAAACTAAGTC